>CALYDF020005174.1:0-14625 GCA_944474145.2 Dicrocoelium dendriticum | reverse complement strand
TACACGCTGTTACCCGAGGATAACACAACAGGTACCAGTCGAAAAGAAGGCAAACCCAACCGGACGGCGCCTCGACCGGGGGGGACGCTGGGAACCCGACCGACGTAACCCGGCCACCCCACTCAACGGCCAGCCCCCCCTTGCCCACCCCCCACTGTGTCGATGAAATTCTTATCGAGCCTCCGCGGCCCCTTCCGGCCCCCCCCCCCGTCTGGTAGCAGCCCCTCCCAGCCGGGGGCCCCACCCCCCTCGGCCCCCCGTCGCAACCCTGAACGGACCCTTGCAACCCCCATCTGGTCTGGGTGAACAGCTTAAATCGCCCGGCGACCGGAGACAACACCCCTAACCCCCCCCCCCCTCCCCACAGTAAGACCCCCGCCCACTGCACCCACACCTTGTAGACCACCACACCGTCCGCACCCCCTACCGCCCCGCCCTCGGACCCCCCCCCTAGGTTACCATGTGACCCCTCGCTACCCTCCTTCGGCGCCCGCACCCGCAAACCCACGGACCACCCCTAGCAACCCCCCACACACTCACCGCCCGCCCCGGGCCGCAGCAGCCGACCCAAAAAAACTTGCCAACACCGATGAACATAACGCTAACGCGTGCAATCGATTGCACTCCCCGACCTCCGCGTTACACGTATAACGGCACAACGTACACACCCCCCAAACGTACTAACACCTGCACACGACCCCCGCACACCATACTCCCGTAATCCACACCCGGAACCGCACCCCCCCCTCGTCGGTGCCCTGCCCCTAAGTTCTATTGGGTGGAATCACCGCCTAACCGCCCCCCTTCACCCACACTCTCAACAGCAGTTCTGGCGATGGGGACAGTTCCCCCGGACGCCCACCGACCCCCTCAAATCACCCCTTCCCCCCCCGCTCCCGGCGCGCACAGCCGACCACCCCCGTCCCCGCCTTACCACCCGAGCCGCCCACCACCATCCCCCCTCAGCCCCGTCCCCGGCCTCACCTCCTCTCTCCCCAGAACCGGTCCCCCCGGCCCGGCCCTGGTCCGCTTCCCAACACATCCACCACACCTCCCACGACATAACATGCCGTCCTCCATCCGCCTACAATCTTGCCCACACCATCCCGAACATATGAATCCTTCCAGAGGACATCAAGTGGAACCAATAATAACAAGTGTGGAAAGAACTGCAGCAAAAATCTCAACTAAGAATCCCCTCCACACTAGACCTTGCTGATCAAAGAACGTGCATTCCGTTGACTGCGACCATGCGCCGGCTACCCTAGAAATGCTTGCCATGGCACGGAACGCCAAGTGACAAATAAGTAGACCTGCGACGTTCCGTACGGTTCCAATTGGACAGGGTCCCACGAACAACAGGTTGCCTGATAAACGATGTTCTGGAGCGCAATGCAGCAATTGACACTGGCTCATAAAGCACAGCGGTGAAAGCTTTCAGCCAAAAGGCAGTCTCTCTGAATATTATCCATTCGTATGATAAGACAGGTTATCCTTTTACGTTTGGCGTCATACAGGAGTGTTCTTCTATGCTAGGTGTTCATGACAGTCAGCAACTTGGTTGCCTTACTTTTAACTGAAAGCCGTTTGTGCTTCCCGTAAGTTGGCGAGGAACGTCGTAGCTAGAGCTCCTAAAGCATTTGTTGAATGCTTGTGGATATCAGAGAGTTGAGTGCATCCATGGCTAAATAAACCAATAGATGAATGGTGCATTCTCGGTAAAACAAGCCACACCTGTAAAGGCGTGATCAAATATGCACACAAGCATAGCTTCTTTGGAATATTAAAATATTTCGTTTTAATGGAAGGTATAAAAGAAAAGATGTAGTCCATATGAGTGAGCATATTATCAGATAATAGTCAGACCAAGGAAAATGATAGCGCTGTGGCGCAAAAATCAGTCATAACCGCCACATCAAGATACAAGTTGGGGGTAATTTCGCCATGTAGTGATCCATGAGCACATGAGCCCAAACAAGGTTTTGGTGCAATCAATGACCATTACGAAGCGGATTGATCTGTGCACCATCAAAGCATTCTTCATAGTAAAATCAGTTGCACAGGTTGGATGTAGAAGGCTGAGGACTGCGTCAGTGTGAAATGTTTAGCTGTGACTTTATTTTGTGGCGAGTCACATCCGCCACGTTGCAGTGTTGTTAAGCGGACATTTGTGGCTTTTTATAGGGAGAACGCTTGCCAGGCGAAAACCCACCACGTCCTGGAACACTGCCGTAGCTTCCGTTGAACAGTAGTGCTAGTCGGCTATGCATCGTATAGACCGATTTTGCACTCTATTATTCGCAGTCGGTTGACAGCCAAAATTCTTCCTTGGTTGGCCGAATGGCTTAGTAATGATCCGGCAGTAGTCGTTGAAGCCGGTCAATGATGTAAAAGAGTCGCAGAGTCGAATGATAAATGATGCAGGTGAGTAAACACATTGTTAATAGAGGCCGGCTTTTTCTATTATATTCTTGTCCGGCTCGCAAACCGTGTCCAGCTATCCACGCTGGACTTGTCATGGGGACGGTGAGTGCAGTTGTTTCTTGTGGCTGAATATGTCCATAACAGGCGAAAATGCCATTCTCCGCAAAGTGGATTCGGAATTCCTTCAAATGTAAGTAAGTGTAATTGTCTCCATGGCCAAGTGAAAACTCCATGAAAGGCCATCGGAAAAGCCACTTATACGAGCGCAACGCTGTCCGTGAAATGACATCAGAAAAGCTCCAGGTGACTGGAGAATCGGAATGTTTGAGGCAGTGAAGGTAATCACGCCAGAATTGTTTGTCTTCGGTTGTGGAACAGGGGATCCATGTAAATATATTCCAGGTGAGTAAATTGTTCTACTGTGAGTACGAGGCGAGCTAAACCCATTTGTTTAGACCCCGTGAAGGTAGCGTCTCCAGAATGGCGGAAAGAGCTCCATTTGGAACGATGTGTGGGTTCTTCATCTCCCGGAGAAAGGATCAAGCGTTTAAAACAGCTGGCTATTGAGGATGGGTCGACCAGTCCCAGTGGATAAACCTTCTTGTTTTGGCGGATGTAACTGTGGAAATCTCGGGAAAAAACGGGCAACGGACAAGAGGCAGCCAAACAGAGAGACAGCAATGAATCAAGAAGCACTAACACAGACTGGTGGCGCGCAACGGTGCCTATGATACATTAAAACTTATGTAATTTTGTTTAGTATACATGATTTGCAAGCGCGTTCTTTACATCACGTCGCTGGTGTGACTCAGACTACAACTACTAGGTAGGAAGAAGGTTCTGCACGCGCAGGGTCAAGAGACCGATATAACAAAGCGTGTTGACAAAAGTTAAGCGAATGATGCGATGGTTGGAGAGAAACAGGTAAACCGATGATGATGACAGCAGTCCGAATGCGAGAGGCATCTTAGGTGAAACTAAGGACAACTAGGTTGAGACCGAATGCGGGAGCAAAATAGGTAAAGCAACGTTCCAAGAGGAAAAGGAAATTCAAAGAATCGGCTAGGAGCGGATGAATGCGGACGGCAGTGCGAAGAGTAATTCGTGAGAGTAATTACGCTAAAGCGCTCATGATTCCACAGTCCAAAAGCCGTCAGAATCTAGAGAAAAGGGTCACAGAGGGCCAAAACTGCCGTGCATTGGGAGTCGTTATGCCACGTACGGTCTCACTAACAGGCAAATGCGAACATAAGGTAAAGAGCAGAGGCATATGAAGAGTGGTAAGATGAGCATACTAATGGAAGTACTAGTCAAGAAACACTTAGCAATGGTCCGAGTGCCGCCAGTAATCAGGAGCGAGGTCGGAGCGGAGGAGACCATACGCACGAGGATAACTTGGTTAGGCGCAATGAGTGTAAGCCGTGGGAATAAAATGGAGCGCAATAACAGAGAAGGCCATGGATAAGAGGAAAATAAAAGCAACAGGGGTCTAGACGCAAGTGGAAGAGAGCGAAGTCGCTGCCAGACCCTGGTCGGAAATGGCAATGACATCTGGGAGTAATAGGAGGGCAGAAGAACGTTCAGATAAGAATAGATTAGTCGGCGCACTGAGATTGGGTCGTACAATTGTGGTGAGAACAACTGTGGACTGGTCAAGTAAGACTAGACCCACAGCAGGGCAGTGAGAACTGGTCCTCCGATGGAAGAAATATTGAGAACATAGATCATGATAAGAAAAGGTTAGGAACGGGATGAGAAAAGTTTATTGATAGAGAGTGGAGGAGCGCACAAGGCTTTCCAGGTGATGTAAACAAAACGTTGGGTCAGCCGAACCAAGATTTGTAACGTCGAAGAACTCTGAGTGAAATCAGATAACAAGTGGCCGATCTGGCGAGACTGGATTAGTCAGCGCGTAGGAATAGCACGTACAATAAAGGCAGGAAAATTGGCCGCAACGATAGAGGGTGAACGAGTCTAGCAGCCTCACGGGTAGGGGAACAAGAGCGTCGAGTCTGCATAGCGTATACCGCTTAAGTTTGGGTAGCATACAAGCAGTCAGAGAGAAAGGAACTGATCCGTGGGACTAGATCACCACAGGGCAGTGAGATCTGGCACTCCAGTTGAAGAAGAATTGAAAACCGAGCGCGATAAAAAATAAGTTAGCGTCAGGATGAGAAAGGTTTATTGACGAAAGGTGGAAAAAGCCCACGAGGCTCTCCAGGTAGTGTAAAGGGATAGTGGAGTCAGCCGAACCAAGAGGTGACGTCTCAGAAGTCTGAATGAATCCGGAGAGCAGGATGCCGATCGGGTAAGACTTGATTAGTCGGCGCGTTTGCATAAGGACATATAGTAAAGGTGAGAAAAGAGCTAACAATAAATGGTGGGCAAGTCTAGCAGGCTCTAGATGTAAGGGAACATCTTGCTTAGTCTGCGGGGCGTATACCGCTTAAATCTCAGTAGCATAGGAGCAGGCAGAGAGAGACAGACTGGTCAGGTGAGACAAGATCACGTCAGGGAAGTAAAGCTGGCCGTCCGATTAAAAATGGAATGAAAACAGAAAGCGATATAAGAAAAGTTTAGGATCTGGATGAGAAGGGTTTATTGGTAAAGCGTGGACAAGCCCACGGGTCTCTGCACGTAATGTAAACAGAACCATTAAGTCAGCTGAACCAAGAGAAGTGATGTCTCAGAAGTCCAAATGTATTCATTGAGTAGGGGGCCGACTAAGCGGGACTGGATTAATCGGCGCTTTGGGATTAGGGCGTAAAATAAATATAAGAACAGTGCTATAACATTAACGAGGGAACAAGTCTAGCAGTCCCTCAGAGTAGGGGTAGCAGAGTTAATTCTGCGGAGCATGTACTGGTTAAGTCGCGGTAGCATGAGAGTGGTCAGAGAGAAACAGACTAGTCTGGTAAGACCAGATCTCGGCAGGGTAGTAAAGCTAGCCGTCCGATTAAAAAAGGAATGAAAACAGAAAGCTAGATAAGCAAAGGGTATAGTCGGTGTGAGAAGGGTTTATTGATAAAGGGTGGAAGAGCCCACGAGGTTTTTCAGATGGTACAAACAAAACGTTGAGTCAGCCGAACCGAGATTTTTAACGTCGAAGAATTCTGAGGGAAACCGGATAATAAGTGGCCGATCTGGCTAGACTGCATTAGTCGGCGTGTAGGTATAGCAAGGGCAATAAAGACAGGAAATAGTGCCGTAACGATGGAGGTTGAAGGAGTCTATCAGCCTCACGGGTAGGGGAACAAGTGCGTTGAGCCTGCATAGGGTCAGGATGAGAAAGGTTTATTGACGAAAGGTGGGAAAAGCCCACAAGGATCTCCAGGTAATGTAATCGGGTAAGTGATTTAGCCGAACTAAGAAATATGACGTCTCAGCAGTCTGAATGAAGCCGGAGAGCAGGGTAAGACTGGATTAGTCGGCGCCTTTGCATAAGGACATATAGTAAAGGTGAGAAAAAACTAACAACAAATGGTGGGCAAGTCTAGCAGGCTCAAAATGTATGGGAAACCTCTTGTTTAATCTACGGAGCGTATACCGCTTAAGAATTAGTAGCACCAAAGCAATCAGAGACAAGGAAGTAGAGTCTTGAAGGGCCCTGAGATGTTGCCTTCCGATTGAGGAAGGAAGGAAAACAGCAAGCGCAATAATGAAAGTATTGTGTTAAGATACATGGTGAAGAAACCAAGGAGGCACACATAGCGATCCGTCAACCAAACATTGACCGTTAACGTAACAGTGATTGAAGAGAGTTTGGAGAGCAAAAGAGCTTTCAGTAGATACTTGATTAATTGGCGTACAATGAAGACAAAGAGTGCAATACGGAAATGACAAGGGCAGGATCGAGAGCTATACTGTTTAAAAGAAGCTATACTAATAGAGTATAAGCTAATCCAGCAACGTTCTCGGGGTGAGGGAGTCGGTGCGTTGGATATGAATTGCCTTGATCATTTAGGTCTCGGTAGTATGGACGCAGTCAAAAAGCAGGAGACTGGTCAGATGAGATTAGATTAAGGCAAGGTACAGAGTTGACTGTCTAGTTAAAGAAATGCAAACAGACACGACGACAAGGATCGGCAGGTTAGGGATGAGAACGGTTTTATTGATAAAGAGTGTAAAAGTTAACGAGGCTTCGGACGGAATTTGAACAGTCCATTAGGTCAACCAAAACAAGGGATGCAGCGTCTCAGAAGTCTGAATGAATCCGGAGAACAGGAGGCCGATCTGGCAAGACTGGATTAGTCGGCGTGTTAGGATTAGGACGTACAATAAAGATGAGAAGAGAGCTATAACAATAAAGGGTGAATGAGTCTAGGAGGCTCACGGAGTTAATAAGTTAATAAAGGTTAAGCAATTCTTGCAGGCGCTTGAGGTGAGGGGAACATAGCATTGAGTCAACAGAGCCTAGCCTGTTTGTATCTTCGTAGTTTTGAAGGCAGTCAGAGGGAAGTAGACTGGTCGGATGAGACTCGGTCAGGGCAGGGTACTGAGAGTTAGCAGTCCGATGGAAGGAGGAATGAAGACAGCGAAGTAAGGAAAGAACAGGGTCAGAGTGGAGAAAGCTTTACTGATTAGGAGTAGGGAAGCCAACGAGACTCTCTAAGGTAATGTGGACAGGGTATTTGATCTGCTTAATATTGGCCGGTAACGTCACAGTAGTCAGAGAGGTCAGAAAGCAGGAGCCGAAATACACGAGGCTGTATTAGTCGGCACACTGAGATTTGGTAGTACAGTTAAGTTGGGAAGAAAGAATAGAGAGTGTCAGCAGAAATGGACATGTTAGATATGGCAGAGTTTAGAATAGTTAGGTGTAAGCACTCGGGTTAAGGGAAAAGTGTTTCGGTTGTGCCGAGCCTATACCGTTTACAGCTCAGTACTCTGTAGGCAGTCAGAAAGTAGGGGACTGGTCGGAGAAAAATAGGTCAACACACAGCGCTGGGTTACTGATAAGGTGGAGAGGGGACAGAGTGAGGAGAACTGTGTTCAGCCTTCTGAATAATGACCGGTACCGTCACAATATCCAGAGAGGGTCAGCAGAAATGGACAGGTTAGAGATAGAGGTGCCTATGTTAAAAAATAGGGGAGCAAGACCCGCAGGCTCTCGGGAAGGGAGGCATAGCCGGAAGTCTACAGAATCGTGACTGTTTACATTTCGGTAACCTGTAGTAAGCCAAAGAGAAGCAGGCCAGTCAAATGTGGATAGGTCAGGGCAGGCACTGAAAAACGGCAGTCAGATGGAAGAGGAATTAAAAGCTAAGCGCGTGATAAGGAGAGGACAAGGTCGGTTGGAAAGGAGCCTTATTAGTGCTGGGTGTATACGGCAACGGTTCTTGGCGCATTGGGATCCTTTCGCACAATTAAGGCTTTGTATGGAATTCTATATGTGCTTGGGGCCGTTCTCCCACAGCTCGTCCTCAGGGACGCAGGTGCCCAAGATGTCTGCTACCTTGGGGACACAGCAGTCTATTTATGGCCGCGGAGAATTGCGGGATACTATCAAATGAGCTGATGGCTTCAGGTAAATTATTGCACACATGCGCGTATCTATAGAGGAAGAAGTTAAAGCGTATGGAGCAGCGGGTTTTGGGTATTGAGAATGAATGTGGCTTCTTGCGTAGAGGACAGCGTGTGTCGCCCAGCGGTTGAAAATGTCTATCAATACTTGAGTCCAATGTTTTGATTAGCTTATTTAGAAAAACTAGGTTGGTTTTAAGTCTCCGCAGCCAAATTGCTTCCAGACCAAGCTGCTTGCAGCTGCTTTGATAACTGAGCGTAGCTGATCCTAGAAGGCGCTCAGTGAACCAAAGCTGGACTTTCTCAACGACCATCCTATCAAATTTGCGTGAATTAGTAGCCACTATCGAGCAGTACTCTACTATAGGTCGGGCACACAACTTGTAGAGCATGAGTCGCTACTCTACCAAGCTCATTGACTTTCGTGTATAGCCAATGATAGACCTAGCGTTTGCAGAGCTATAGCTCGCTTTTTCGCAAAATTCAGGGAGCTTGAGTATTGCACACCGAGATCGCGCACGGTAATGCTGTTATCTAGTGGTGTTCCGTTAAGAGTTAATAGGTTGCGCAGTGTAGAGCACCGGTAGGAAAGGACGTTACATTTCGTTGGTGAGAACTCTAGTTTCCACAGGTCACAACATGTTTCAAGAGCACCGAGATCGCTTCGAATGAATTGGTCAATGGTATCATTAGGCTTTTCCGCTAGAAAGGTACCAGTGGCGCAGCGCGTACGATCTTCTCAAGAACTGAAACTACTGATTGCACTGGACACTATAACAAAGTTTGTCGAACTCACAGTTCGTGCCAAGCACGTGGCAGTTGTTACCTTTAGCTCCAGCTAGTTACGTATGGGCAAAGAGCCAAGGCAGCTTAACGGCGCACATCGAAGCAAGTATTGCCGCTTACCAACTTTGAACGATATATCCCCAGTTCTAACAACCACAAGTTTCTGTACAACAACTTGCTTAGCTCCCGCAATTGAGCAGGTCATGGTAGATGCCGAATAGAAGTAACAAACGACGATCGGCACACTCTTCGGAAGCTGCCCGTGCTGACGTTTAACCCTCGGATAGAAGGTCCTAGCAAACTTTTCAAAACCACTGTTACAAACCACGCCAGAGTTTGCAAATAACATTGGCGTGCCAGACGACGTGATGATATTCGGCTGCGCTTTATAAGGGCACTACTGCAATCTCAATTACTTTCTGCAGTGATGCGCTGGCCTAAACAGTAACGTGTTATGTGACTAATTAAATGTTCGCAATTTAGTTGTAGCATTTCAGGGCACGTTTTGCATTTTAATTCATTGACACCCAACCTGTGAAAGAAAAAGACAAAATGCTTTTGCCACCAATACCGACGTACAAAGTCATTGGGTCGAACAAAAGGTCGCTTTGCCTGAGTTAATTCCCACCAAGGCTGACAGAAAAAAGTACGTCCAAAAGAGACTGGCGCACAGGGTAGCATCTTGTTGCTGGGACAAGAAACAACATATCGTATTACTACAAAAAACACCACGGCACGGCTGCTTGAACAATCAATTAGTTTAAACTATCCGTCTCTCTTCAGATACAGTAGTATAGCTCAGAACGTTAAGACGGAAACCGTCATGATTTTCGAGGGCCTCAGTGACAAAAAGATAAATAACATCGCAAACGCACAATTGCAAAAACTACATATTTTAGCATAATGTATTCTTCCTTGTATTGCAGATATGGTCTACACCCAGATACACGCACAGATTTGGTAAGTTAATGTGTTAACATTTGCTCATAACTTGCCTCAATAGTCCATGTCATTTAGTAGCCATTCGAATATAACTTGTTGTGTACAAGGTGCAGCGCCCTAAAAAATAACTGCTATCTTTTATGTACAATTTAATTGTTGACCGATTGTACATTACTCCTTCCTTTTTTAATCTTCTTTACAACCGGCTCGTCACTCGGCCACCTTGTAAATACCCGCGCTCACGTGTTTGCTCTCGCCTCGCTTAATCCGTCCACTTCTTATTGTAGCCCATCGAATACAATCAGCTGTGTCCAACTCCAATCGCCTTCTGATATCCGCACCTAACTTAGCGTAACGTCTCGGACTAGTATTAACTATTCCTACAAATAGGTGACCCCGATTCGCAGGCGCGAATTTTAACCTTTTATCGCGTTTGTATTTTTTGGTGAGTTCGTTCCGTTTTCTCGATTATACACCTAAGGCCATTGTTTCTTGCGGAATTTTGGTACTTTTATCGTGTTTTTTGTTCATCTTTTATCTTTTCGACTCACATTTCTAGAGTAGCATCTGAGTCGTTTTACAGCGTAACCATGCTTACTCTGGCTGTTCCAGGTTTCATGGAACACAGCCCAGAGATTTGGTTTAAGATATTCGAGATCGAACTGGAAAATAAGGGCATTACGGCGGACCGTCCGAGGTAAAATCAGCTCTTCCCACGCCTACCTTCGTCGGCTGTGACGCTGATTGAGGACATTCTACTCTTCCCATCGAATAAGGCAAAGTATGAATTAATGAAGCAAGCGATTTTAAAAGAGTTACCGCCCAGCGCACAAGCTCGTTTTGAACAGCTCAAAGGTCTCAAGCTTGGAGATCGCAAGCCGTCGGCTTTACTCCGCGAACTTCAGCGCATCGCTGGTCTCTTATTCTTGAGCGAAGAGGGGCTAAAAGGGCTGTGGTTTGCACTTCACCCAGAGCCATCGCCGATAATGCTGTCCATGTTTATAGATACACCCCTGAAAGAATTAGCCACTAAGGCAGACGCTGCTTTTAAACGTTTTCCGCAGCAGACGACCAGTAATTCCGGTGACGTATTTTCACCGATGAAAATCGAACCTCGTGTTTGTTCCTAGTCGTTAGGCCGATCTGATACCAAAGATGAGGAAAATGCGCTACTTCGCAGCAGGATGGCAGCGATGAAGGCTTCGAAGCAGCGTGTGCCACGGTCAAATGCTGACCACCCTTGAGCTACCGTTCATTGCAGCTCATCTTTGCCTGCACCGAGTACGTCACCTTTGGCACGAAAGCGCAACATTTTTCTTGCACGTTCTCAGTCAGGTACTACCAAATCCGTCGAAGAGGTATGTTGGTATCACCGCCAATACGGTGGAGGAGCTAAACGTTGTCGGTCTCTCTGCATTAGGCACGACCCAGCTGCTTCAGGGAAATGGAATAGCCCGCATACTAGCACGACCAACGTGTCCGTCAATATCCAAGCAAATCGCTTGTTTTACGTTAAGGATCGACGTTCTTCCATCACTTTCCTCGTCGACATGGGAGCGGAGTTCAGCATCATTCCAGCAACCGCTAACGACAAGCACTCAGAGCCTACGTACAATTTGCGTGCGGCCAACGGTACTCCCATAGCTTCATTCGGTCAGCGCATGATAAACCTGGACCTCAATCTTCGCCGAGATTTTCAGTGGATCTTTATGGTTGCGTCTGTACCTTTCGCAATTATCGGTATCGATTTTCTCCGACATCTTGGGTTGCTTGTTGATGCTGTTCGCTACAGACTTTTAGACGACCGTACTAAACTAGGGGTTGAAGGCGTTCTTACGGACGCCCCGATAATCAGTCCCATTTTTCGAATCGCCGATGTACCAACAGATTGTGCGAACCTACTTTCCGAATACCCGCGTCTGGTACGACCAGCTGCAAAGCTTCCGCAAGTCACGACATAGTTCGCTCATTATATAGTCACGCGTGCTCAGCCAATTGGCGTACGACCAAAACGGCTTGCTCCTGTCAAACTACGTGCAGCACGAGCTGAATTCCACCACATGCTTCAGCTCGGTATCGTCAGACCGTCTAACAGCCTATGGGCGTCACCTCTGCACATGGTCCCGAAGAAGGTCACGGGGGACTGGCGTCCTTGCGGCGGCTATCGAACTTTGAATACAGTTACCACGCTTGATCGCTACCCGATACTACACATAGTGGACCTCACCGCCAGTCTGGCAGGTAAAAATATCTTTAGCAAAATTGATTTGGTACGCACATACAGCCAAATTCCGGTAGCCGAAGCGGACATCGCTAAAACTGCTGTAACGACTCCATTTGGTTTGTTCCAGTTTCTGCGCATGCCTTTGGTCTAAAGAATGCCGCGCAAACTTTTCAGCGTTCCAACGACCAAGTTTGTTGCGGCTTAGACTTCGCTTATACGTATCTCAATGACACTTTAATAGCAAGCTCTTCAAGAGAAGAGCATATACGCTACGTACGAACACTTTTTGACCGTTTATCTCAAAGCAGGTTGACGATCAACGCAATAAAGGTGTTCGTTTGGTGTCGATTCAGTCAGCTTCCTCGGCCATCGTATTTCCTCTGCAGGCGTCGGGCCACGGCAGGATAAAATTCAGGCCATCATCGACCACCACAAGCCTCATTCTTTCAAACAGCTCAGGCGTTTTGAAGGGCTTGTCAACTTTTACCGACGATTTATACCTAACTGCGCCTCGCTGATGCAACCCCTCGCGGACCTTCTCCGAGGAAAACTCAAGAAATTCGAATTTCCTGCTGCAGCGCGCGCTGCTTTTATGTCACTGAAAGAGGCTATAGCCAACATAGCTTCTATAGCGCATCACGATCCGGCCGCCCCACTGTCCCTCAGTACTAACGCCTTGGACGCGGCAGTCGGCGTTGGTTTACAGCAACGAGTAGCCGACACGTGGCTGCCCTTAGTGTTTACAACCAAACGCCCACAACCTACCGAATCACGCTACAACACGTTCGGTAAAGAATTACTAGCCGTATATCTAGCGCTACGTTACTTTCGACAAGTCCTAAAAGGCCGCTTTTTTGTCGTCTTCACCGACCACAATCCCCTGACTTCCGTGCTCGGCTCGACTACCGACCGATACTCACCTAGCGAGTCGCGCCACCTTGATTATATCGCTCAGTTTACGACCGATATACAGCAGGTCTCATGTGTGCACAACGCCGTCGCCGATGCATTTTTTTAACATCCAAGCTACCTCCATTGACGCCAGCACTGCCATCAACTTGACAGCCATGGCCACAGCGCAACGCACCGACGCTGAGTTTGATATACTAGCAGGTCTCCCCCATTGTATATACGACCCGTTCCGCTAACATCATCAGATCGCACTATACTCTGCGAATTATCTCAGGGCGTGCCGCGCCCAGTCGTCCTACGCAAGTTTCGGCAGACCGCGTTTTACACGTTGCACGGCTTATCTCATCCAGGCGTTCGTGCATCGGTTAAACTGTAAACCGCGCGATTTGTTTGGCGCGATGTTAACCGGGACGTCCGTACCTGAGCAGCTGCTTGCCTACCGTGTCAACGCGTGAAGGTGCACAAGCACCTGAGAAGCCCATTAGGCACGTTTCCGACGCCGGACGCACGTTTTCATAACGTGCACGTCGAACTCGTGGGTCCTCTGCCGCCTTCCAAAGACTCTGTGTCTCTACTGACCCGTGTCGATCGATTCACTAGGTGGCCGGAAGCTGTTCCCATACCTAACTGCTCTTCGAAAACGGTAGTGGAGGCTTTTCTGGAGCGTTGGGTAGCTCAATACGGCTGTCCAGCCATCGTGACCATCGATCGAGGGTCACGTTGCTCGTCAACCTTTGCCACCTTGCTTAACGATTTAGGCTGTCTCCACGTTCGGACGACGGCGTTTCATCCGGCCGCTAACGGCATGGTGGAGCGTTTTCACCGACAGTTAAAGGCAGCGCTACGTGCGCACGCGGATCCTTAATGGTCTGAAACGCTGCCACTCGTTCTCCTCGGCTTAAGAAACACGGTTAAAATGGATTTCGACGCCACACCAGCGCAGCTAGTCTACGGTTGCACGCTGCGGTTGCCCGGACAGCTGGTAGCACCAGCCCCATGTACTTCCACTTTTGACTACGGAAGTAACACTAATCGATTGGCATACCAGATGCGTGAGCTACGTCCACCCGCTCCTCGATCGCAATAGATACCAGTGTAGTGCCCGAAAAGCTGTCTACGTGTTTACACGTCCTTCTTTGCACAGACGGAGTTCAACAGCCTCTTCAGTCACCGTACATAGGACTTTTCAAGGGGCTACATCGTGCGAGTAAGGCGTACACCATGGACCGCGGTGGTCGACACGAAGTCGTCACCATCGACCGTCTAAAACCCGCCTTTGTGGAAGAAAACCCCTCGCTTACTTCGTCTAGCAGTGCTTCGTGCGACGTCACAACTCAGCGCACCAGCTTACAACATCCTAGTGCAGTTCAACCAGACCACGATTTATTTCTACAAGCTGTCCCAATATCACCCGAATCTAGCCCGCCGCCTCCCACAAGCAATCGCCGTGGTCGGGAGGTACCTAAGCCCGTTCGCTTCTTCGACTATGTACAGTGAAAATATTTTTAGCTTTGTGGATATTGTATTTATTTACTCTTTTTTGGTTGACTAACGTTTTGAAAACAAACAAAGATATCAAAGACCTCCGAAAAATCTTTTTCAAAAGATATTTAAAAAACAAAAGTTTTAGACTCGCAGACCATTCTTATGCTCCTTCTGACGTTTTCTGCGCGTGTTTTCCTATTTTCTCGTCTCTATATGCCCCAAACCCTCTCCTTCAATCGACTGGCCCACACGAGGAATGTTTTTGAGGACCCTGGCGCGAACGCTGGTGGCTTCTCCGCGCGACGAGTGCCGCTTCTCCACGGAACGGT
>CALYDF020005173.1:0-14650 GCA_944474145.2 Dicrocoelium dendriticum | reverse complement strand
AAACGTGTCATGCTTCGATCCATCGGTAGTCGACCTGCATGCAGGTGAAAAAGCAGCGAAAGGGTTTCCTGCGAAGTGGTTAGTGGCTCGCTATGCTAACAATTTTGAAAAATAGCCTGGTCGTATGTGATGACCGGTCGATGGGCACCGTATTGATATCGCAACAAAAGTTGTTATCGCCTCATGACTGGCTTCCAACAAACCCGTAAACTTTAATTAGGCTGCTTTCACTACCAAAGGGAATCATGCTGTCAGGAGCATATTGTAAGGTTACAGTGTTGTTCGTTTTACCGTTTCCATCGCGCGTGTGTTACAGCTGAAAATTCGCCCTTCATGGGTTCATAGAATCGAATTCTTTACAACGCTCTTAGATTTCAGTCTACGACGACGCAATGATGGCACCATTAGGCAGCATACCAATTTAGCCATAAATAAACTATTGCCCTCACAGTCAAACCATTGCTAGTTGCACAAATTGATCAGTCCTTCGATGGTGTTGCCCATGTACAATCGAGAATATACATTTATTCACCAATTCAGCTACCTTTATTTTTAGCACTCCTGTCCGTTTCCCAGAATACGAAACTCCTATACAGAATTCTTGTCCAACTGCCACATACAGCTTGGACATCTAGTATTCACGCCCACCACCTAGGTTAGAGTTGGCATAGTCGCCGCGTGGTAACAAGGAAAATGAAGATCCCACGCAAACGTGCATTTTAAGGTAACAACATTTATGCGGCATAATCTCGTAGTTGTGACAATTGCTGTCAAACATCCTTCGCTACGGTGGAATTGCCCGACACAGTGAATTTCTCCAATAAATCTGTTTGTAGTAAGTTGTGATGTATCTCTTAGTAGCCCGCTATAGTCCATCTGGACCATCTGACGCATGAGTTCGTTCGCATGAGCGAACAAATGTGTTCTGTGGAGTTGAGGGTAGGCTTCTGGATTGTCGCTTGTTCAGTGGCAGGACAGCTGTCATCAGTCCTGTGCCTCTACCAATGGACTCAGTCGGTGAGCTCCTTACGCTGAACATGCGACTAGGGAAACGCGAAGACATGGAGAAATTAATAAGAACCGAATTCATGTGTGATGTTTCAGTCGGCCTATTTCGAGCAACTGGGCGGAAAGTCCTTGATGGAATTAGTCAGGAACTTACTGTTGGCAGTCATGACGAATGCCTTTGCAAGGAAAGTGAACTGGCGAGGAGTTCACGCAATCAACGAATTTTAAACATGCCCTTGACCCGGGTTATTATCGCTTAGCTGTAAAGTTCATAAAATATCAGTTTCAGACGCTGTAATGCGGAAAAGTTGTGCCGAATGCACTGAAGGTATCATCGCTGATAAGCTTCGCCGTTGGATACACCGAATCAAAGAGAGAGAGGATTACAAGCCAAACTCGCATGACACACTCGTGTCTGTTACAAAAACGCTGTAGTAGTGCTTTTTATTACAATTTACTTAACCTCCTGGTATTCTGGTATTAAAGTTGTGGGGGTATATTGCTTCGTTTTACAATGACGTAAAATGGCTGCTATCGTGCGTGCAAAGTTGATACAACGAATGCAGATAGCCTTACAGTTGGGTCAATAGACCCCTTTTACATCCCTAACGAACGTGTTCGTACTACAGCGGAGCGTGTGTAATGCATGTTGAAGGATTAGGGGATTGCAGTGCGATAGTGGAGTATGTGATTCTAGAGCACGATACTTTTATACGTGGTAATAATTTAGGACGCCTAGGGGTATATATGTGTCCACCCCTTTAGGGATGGTGAAATTGCATTAAAAGCGATAGAGATTAGTTAACCATGAATTAAGGAAGGCTACTGCCATTTATTGCTGAGGGCCCGAATTTAGTCTCCGTTGGGTCTAAAGTCGGGCGCTCAGTATACTATTTCAGCCGCAACCGCCCATTTTTAATTAACAATTTTCCGTTACTTTGTACGTGCCAATACGAGCAATAAATGCTTGTGCATGAACAATCAATTGCACGCCATTTGGGACTAAATTCGGGCACTCAGCATCCCCACCCGCGGATAACATTTTTCCTATACTTGTAACCATTATGGACTACCCCTACAGGTGTGCATACGAACGCATTCTTTGGCGCTCTAAATTGCTCTTGCATACAGAAATATGGGGTTCTTTCTGAACGCCTAATTTAGACCCAACGGAGACTAAATTCGGGTGCTCAGCAAAAAATGGCAGCAGTCTTCGGTTAACTAATTTCCATCGCTTTTAAGGCAAAAATAGGCGTGAATACTAGATGCCCAAGCTGTATGTGGCAGTTGGACAAGAATTCTGTATAGGAGTTTCGTATTCTGGGAAACGGACAGGAGTGCTAAAAATAAAGGTAGCTGAATTGGTGAATAAATGTATATTCTCGATTGTACATGGGCAACACCATCGAAGGACTGATCAATTTGTGCAACTAGCAATGGTTTGACTGTGAGGGCAATAGTTTATTTATGGCTAAATTGGTATGCTGCCTAATGGTGCCATCATTGCGTCGTCGTAGACTGAAATCTAAGAGCGTTGTAAAGAATTCGATTCTATGAACCCATGAAGGGCGAATTTTCAGCTGTAACACACGCGCGATGGAAACGGTAAAACGAACAACACTGTAACCTTACAATATGCTCCTGACAGCATGATTCCCTTTGGTAGTGAAAGCAGCCTAATTAAAGTTTACGGGTTTGTTGGAAGCCAGTCATGAGGCGATAACAACTTTTGTTGCGATATCAATACGGTGCCCATCGACCGGTCATCACAAACGGCCAGGCTGTTTTTCTCAATTGCCAGCATAGCGAGCCACTAACCACTTCGCAGGAAACTCTTCCGCTGGCTTTTCACCTGCATGAAGGTCGACTACCGATCGATCGAAGCATGACACGTTTAGCGGGGCTATGTGGTGTCCGGCTGATGTCAAGCTGAACGGCGCGCGCTCCATGCGGTCGAGGCATGACGCATTCATTGCGGCTGTGGTGTCCTGCTATCGTTCACTTCTCACATTGTGTGGTCTGCGATGGTAGGCACACATGTGGCGTCTGAGTCCCATCTCGCTCCTGCCGGCAAAGCAATTTATGCCGGTGGACAGATAGCAATTCATCGTCCCGGTTGTACGTCAGCACCAGAGTTCAGTCGCTCCTATCTGCGGACCACATTTCCAATATACCCTGTACAGTTTACTACGTTTAGTTTTGTATATATTTTATACATTATCCTTTTTTTATCGATTAACTTTTTAAAGACAAACGAAATAATTTATCCTACGAAAATGCTTTTTCTAAAACATTTCAGAAACCAAATGATTTTAACACTCATCTTATTCGTTCTGGAATTTTCTGTGCGTTTTCTTTATTTGCTTTTTTCTACTCACCCTAACCCTGCCCTTTGATCACCTGGCTCACACGATCAATATTTTCGAGGACCTTGGCGCAAACGCTGTTCGCTTCTTCGCAAGACCATTGTTACTCCTGCTTGGGACGACGGTCGTTTCTTCGTCGGACCATGGTCATTTCTTCGTGGGACGAGCGTCCTTTTGGCACGGGGCGGGTGCGGCGAGGGGAGAGATCACCCTTAAGCGCACCGTTTGGCAGTAACGGAGGTTGAGGTCCTTCCGGCTTATTTCTAGGCTATCCGTTTTTTGTAGTCCGGCAAGCCTGCTCTAATGGCTCGCCGAAATGCAATGAATAAGTTATTAATAAATCACAAACGGCACAGCGGACTGCCACTTCCGGAGAACACTCATTTGACACGAAAGATCGCTCGTTTGTACTCGGCACGGTTTTGCCATACGAACCTCCATTTGACAGTCATTTTGGATATTGAAAGCTTTCTATGTTCAGTTGCGCCAAAAAAGATAATCTATATTTTATGTATTATTTAATTGTTGACCAATTGTTCATTATGCTTTTTTGTAATCTTCCTTACGCATGGCTCGACACTCGACCGCCTTGTAAATTCGCGCGCTAACATCTAACTCCTGTCTTACTTCATCCGTCCGCTGTGTACTTGGAACACAAGTACAAGGTCGCAGACAGTCGCATAATTCTGTGCTCTGTGGTAATCCTGGATTATTCCGTTCATTTTTTGTGCTACATTCTCGGAGATACGCCCATTCGTTTCGGCTCGCCGAGTTCTATCGAACGGGATTTATATTTGCGCAGTAAGTCCTCTGTCTCGCTATTTCATCCCAACCGGCGTCTTCGGCAATTCGTACATTAAGAACCACGCTTGAAAGCTTGGTTTTTTAAGGTAATCTCAGTGAATTTAAGGAACCATTCTACAGAGCTTTTCTAAAGCTATCAGGTGACATACAGCTTAGTACTGTGCACCACCATACACCATAGATACTGGCTATTTTGTCCTTTCATCTATATTCCTTCGTGCACCCTACCACACGAAGTGTTTGTGATTCCATACACGCTTGCGCCAGGACCCATCACCACCAAACCCGGACAGCGACGGTTACCGCTAGCCGGACTAGTCAATTCACGCAGCTCACAACCGTGCGACCGGCGTGATTTAAAGTGCATACGAGTCACTAAGCCATGGGAAGGCGAAGTTTATCAGCGTGTCCACGCGTGAACAAAACAACAAAGGTCAACCATGGCTCAAGTAAGCGGAGAACTGTCATCACAAAAATCACGTGCTCTTTGTGTGCAAATTCTTACGACGAAGTGGACGTGAACTCAGAACTTGGCGGAAACCGCAGCGTAATAACAAATAGTTTGTGGTGCTGTGATGCGTGTTCAGTTAGCCCAATAGCCAAGATTATCCGAACTCTCAACGCGAGGTGTGAAATGTTGGCTGTTGCGTCATCCGAACAGAAAGAATTGGTCAAGGCTTTGGGAGGGAAAATCGCTGAACTCGAGTTGCAACTTAGTGTATTAAGTAGCCCTAACCCCAGACCTACCAAAGACCAAAGTTATCCATTAAAAATGGTACACTTTCCGGCGAAAAACAAGCACCATTAGCCATAAACAACTGTGATGTCAAGCCAGTTGAAAATTCTATAAAATCTTCTGTTGTACCGCAAGACGTAAAGAGTTATGCACAAATTGCACGATCATCGCTATTAGCTGGGCAGCACATTACAAACAGTGAGAATAACGTCGTTGCACAGGATAATACTTGCTGCAGTCTTGACTTGTCTTCCCCACAAGACATGACCAACACTCCCACACGACAAACCTCCACCCAAAAAGAACTGCAACAAACTAAATCACTACGCAACCAACAAGCGATGACAGTCATATGTTCAAACGTACCAGAACCCACCAGCGAGTCGTTAAAAGGTCGACAAACCCATCGTCTCCTCACGTAGGGGAACCTCGGTTACTGCGAGTAACGTTTGGCAACATAAAGGACTTGGAGGATGTTCTCTTAGCAAGCCACAGTCTACCGAACTCTTCTCTCAGTGCCCGCATTTTTCCAGACATGCCATGGAAGGAAAGAAAAAAGCGAAAATCCGACCCAACCGCGTCTCGTCAAAATGTAATGAAGAAAGTGGTGTTGGTTCATGGTGTGCCCGAACTGAAACATGGCGATACCAGTGAAAGACAAAATAACGATATTGATGAGTGGCGCTACATCACAGAACTCTATGGCATGCAGAATGTTGTGGCATTCGACGTCAGCCGCTTAGCTTCCTCCCCAAACTATCAAGGGAGCGGGCCGAAAATTTTGAAAGTTACCTTGGCTACGCCGGAGATGGCATCAATGGCAATTAACGTGTGATACTACAGCAGAAGGCTAGGACCACCAGAAGTACGACTGAGACCATTCCTGCAAGCAGTACAGACCACTGGTACAGTTGAGTCAGACCTGGCTTTTCCGACCATAGACCAGCCAAGCGTGCAAACACTCGTGTCAAAAAACGTGGGCAGTCCGGCACTGTTTGTGCCGGTCAAATACTGCGAACCCACCTCCTACTGCGGCAACAAATGCAATGCTGCTACACAAACGCCCAAGAGCTTTACTCCACGTTGCCGGAATTGCGCTATCGGCATGAAGCAGCAACTTGGGACATCGTAGCATTAACTGAAACCTGGCTCTCAAACGAGATTTTGGATCCACAAATTGAACTTAGTGAAATGTCAGTCATTCGAAATGATCGTCCATCTCGCGGTGGTGGCGTTGCTATCTACTACCGAGATCACCTGAAATGTGAAGTTCTCACTGAGCATTCCCTCATTATCCCCGACGCCTTATTTTGCCGGCTGCAGCTATCCGGTCCTGATGGTTGTCCTCAGAAGAAGACACATGATGCTTGCCTCATAGCAGTTGTCTACAGGCCGCCGAACTCCTCCGCCGACAGCGATGATATTCTGTTAAATGCTCTCCAATATGCTATGTCGAAAAAGTACTCACACTACCTAATAATGGGTGGCTTCAATGTACCGTCAGTAGCATCTGTGTTCCCAAGTGGGCCATGCTTCAAATCAAAACTCCTTGTGTTCTTGACTATGGCAGTTTTGTATAACCATGTGGATCAACCAACCAGACACCGCGGTTCAAACAAGCCTTCAATACTTGATTTAATCCTGACTAATGAGGAGTTAATGGCTGAGTCGGTTTCATACAACCCCCCGCTAGGTTGTAGCGATCATTCAGTTCTAACGTTTGATTATGTGTGTTATGCCAGTATGGTTGACAAAGAACCAGAAACCCGACGATTCATCACCAACTATTCCAAGCTTCACACTATAGCGACAACCGTTGACTGGGACCTCCGGATGCACGCTTCGGCGAATGATGCCTGGCAAGTGTTGAAAGGCAAGATAAACTGGGTCCTACAATCAGCTTCAAAATACGCACCATTACGAGTTTCGCGACGGAGCAACAACTGCATCCGGAGTAGAACACGTAAGTGGTTGAATAGGCGAGACGAGGCTTGGAGGGGTCATTTGCTAGGTCCAAGTGATATCACGTGGAATCCTTACAAAACAGTCAGAAACTACTGTACTTCACTCCTTAAAGCTGACAAGTACGAATGGCAGGAAACTATGGTACGCAAATTTACTAGCAATCACAAACTGCTCTACCGGTATGTGAATGACAAAAGGAAGGTTAAGACGGGAATACCACCACTAGAGACGGTCAATGGCCTAACGGTTACTGAAGAGGAGACCGCGGACGCATTGCTCATGCAGTTTGTCTCAGTGACTAGACACACCATGGAACCATCGCCTTGCTACATCCCAGCAAATGTCGTCGGCTTATCCACGGTCAACTTTAGCCCTACATCTGGGGCAAAGAAATTACAGCCGCTCAGGGAAAATAGTGCGCCGGGAATTGACAAGATCTGTCCGAAAGTACTTAAAACCCTTGCACCCACCATGGCAGTCCACCTTGCAACCTTTTTCCAGTTGCTATTTGATTCTCATACACTTCCGTCTGAGTGGAAACGTGGACTTATCACTCCGATATACAAGGGAGGTAAGCGGTCAGACCCTGCCAATTACCGACCTATTACTCTCCTTCCTGTTCTATCAAAAGTGATGGAGTCTATAATCGCTGATGAAATGGTGAGATATTTTGAAAGTCTACAAATCATCTCCAACCTCCAACATGGATTCAGACGCAAACAATCTTGCCTCATCAATCTACTACTTGCTCGGGACTCATGGACCAGGGCTGCTGACGAGGGAGTTCCCGTAGATGTGATTTACTTAGACTTTTCTAAGGCAATAGACAGAGTCAATCACCCAGCACTTCTCCGAAAGCTTGTGGCCTATGGTATCCACGGATCCTTCCTCACATGGTTGGAAAGTTACTTATACGACAGAAGAATCGAGGTAAGGATCGCCAACACCCACTCCGATAGCCTATGCGTCACTAGCGGCGTACCGCAAGGATCAGTTCTCGGCCCGTTACTCTTTTTAGTCTATATCAACGACCTCCCTGCCAACATTCAATCACCTATGCAAATATTCGCCGACGATGCTAAGATGTGGCGAGCTATTCAGTCAACATCTGACCCTGTCTATCTGCAGGATGACCTGAACCGGATTCACGAATGGGCAGTAAACAACCAACTACCCCTGAACCCCGAAAAATGTCACCAGTTGTCGATGCGCAGTAACTGCAGCAACACATATCACCTGGGGCAGCGCGTTATAAAACAGGTGAGCAACGAAAGAGACTTAGGGGTCATCGTGCAAGAAGGTCTGGGTAATTCGCTCCAATGTTCAAAGGCAGCTAACATAGCGAACTTAAACTTGAGGCTTTTGAGGTGAGTGCTCGGTACCTTCGAGCGGCAACTCGTGCCATTATTGATTAACGCCTACATTCGTCTGCACCTCGAGTATGCGGTGCAGGCATGGCGTCCGTGGTTAAAACGGGACATTCGTCTCCTGGAGCAACCACAAAGAAGAGCCACTAAGGCAACACGTGGTCTATCGGGCCTTAGTTATGAACGGCGCCTTCGTTCGATCGGTCTGTACTCCTAAAATACCGACGACTTCGCGGTGATCTGATCCTCACTTACCGGATACTAAGAGAAGAGGACCATCCATGTAAGTCGCTGTTAACATTATCTGCCGACAAACGATGCCGAGGCCATGCACTAAAACTTGTGACTCAATATTCCCGTTTAGATTGTAGAAAGTTTTTTTACTCTCTTAGTGTCTGTCCGCACTGGAACGCACTGCCATCGCATGTGGTGAACGCACCAAACATCGAGACATTCGAAAGACTATTGGACTTGCACTTACATGATACACATTATATAACGGTATGACAAACTGCAGTGACTAACTTACTGATATTTTTGTGTCACACCTGAAACTTTTGTTTTCTTCCATTTGCCATCCTGTGGGTCTAGTAAAGTTATTGCTTTTTATCCCACCATACACTATTGAACTATATTGAACTATTGAACTGCCTTCTGATATCCGCGCCTACTTTTGCGCACCAGTGTGTTTACTTATCAATGGGTGAGGAATGTCCCGTGCTTGCAGTGCTGTCGTCATATTTTAGACCACAGAATGGCAACTGTGCCAGACAAATTCGGGCGACCGATGTTAGCAATCGTTGAAATGGGCGACTGTTTGTCAGTGCACTAAGTAGGCAGCGATTAACTAGGTGGATAGGTGATGCCGGAGCTTGTTAACGAAATGTCAGTTGCACAAGCTTACTACCCGAAAGTGCTTGGGAAGAAGCACAATTCTAGGGCGAGATAACTGTGCGGGTATTCTCCTCATGGCACCGTGATAGTAGTAGTAGTAGTAGTAGTAGTAGTAATAGTAGTAGTAGTAATAGTAGTAGTAGTAATCGTAGTAGTAGTAGTAGTAGTAGTAGTAGTAATAGTAGTAGTAGGAATGGTTAGCAGTACACCTCGTGAACAGTGCATCGTCCAGCTGCCTACGAGAAGAGAAGGATAGTATGAAAACCACGGAATGATACGGAATACAGCGCCATAATAACCGATTAAGCCGGAGTATGATGTTCACCAGTAAAACCGTTGTCCGCAGAAAGGGGCGCCAGTGAAAAATGGAACAATGACGTCGAGAGCAGTGGATGTTAATGTAAACAGGAATAAACAGGCATCGGTTGTGTAGTTATAACAGCAGTGAGCGGAACGTTCGATTGAGTATAGCAGTTGCAATAATGTGGTAGTATAAGTGGTTCAACGGAGGAACCGAAGGTGCGGCGGAATAGAACGCAGTTGGCAAACGTATAAGCAGTGGTTGGGAAAATCTCAATGACCGAAATAGACGGGTACTGAAGGCAGCGAACGTAATTGTTCGAAATTGACCACATCGTTGCAGAACGCACTGGCGATAAATTACCACATATAATGCTTATTGCCAACAGTCGTATGGATAATGTATAAGCCAACCGACTGAGGTAGTGAGTACATTTCTCCTAAGCTATTACGTCTTTGTAGAACACAGAAGAGAGAAATCACTGCAAGCAAGCTTATGAGAAATATGGAAGCCAAAAGACAGAGGTGAATAATGAGCGGTTGTACCAAGTTCCAGTTCTTCCGCTAACCACGTAAAATCAGCCGCAGTGTGGTGCGATGCCTTAAGTCGTTGTGAACTGCATGCAATTAATTCCGCTGATGTTATGAGTGCGACGAAATATGGAGCCTCATTTCATGTTTCATGTATGTGGTATGACAGCTTTGATGTTCTTGCGTGTGAACTACGTGCGCATTTAATGAAGGCGGTAGTGAAAGCACGCGCTCACAATCAGCTTTTCAAAGTTCACTGACAGAAACAGCACCAGCAACTTTTTCTTCAACCCAGTAGTTTGCCGTGTACGATGGAACATTTAAGTTGCGTGCGTACTTATCACTAGGCCGAACTGTAATGTGGGCCCAGATACACACAACCTTCATAACACTGCCATATCCGTTACATCAGGCTTGTGTGACGTATGCTATTCGGTTAGTGAACTTGTTGTCTGTCGTCCCATGACGTAGTACGAGATCAGGTACCGGGATATCAGACTAATAAGGCCGGCTTAATGTGAGGCTATTGTCCTCATGGATGAAGCGGATTATCCACGTCAGCTGAAGGCGCAAACCATAGAGAAGTCCATATGTAAGTCGCTCAGGTACATTAAGCTGAACAACCTGATTGCACCATTTGAACACACCGCTTAATGGAGCGAAGCTTCGCTATGACATGATTGTCCGGACACTCATAGCATTGCATTTAGAATGACTGGGAAGCACGGCGAAGCGACGTGTATACTACGCTAACTTCTCATGTCAGACACGGGAATGAATCATGTCACACGCTTTTGTGTTCCCAATCATGTATAACACTTGATCATTTCTGGGATCTTTTCTAGTTAAGCCCCGCCAAAAGGTTAAGCCCCGCCACCCAAAAAAGATTATGAAAAGGGAGAAGATGGAACTTGAACTTTTACTCTCTATTGAAGAGGGTGAAATTGAGACGTCATTAATAATTTGCATGAACAGGTCCATTTTTCGGTGTCTTTGCCTCCAAACGAACTCACACAGGTAGCTGTCCACTAAAGATCGGTGTGTGCAACATTGGCGCTTATTCTGCATCTTATAAATGTGCCAGAGAGATTCGATGGTTTGTGTGTGAGCTCCAGTCGTTGGATCCACAAAGTTTCGGTATGATTAACCGGTTGATGAGTATAACTCATGCCAATCATCGATTCAATGCATTGGTATGATGATCACATATCGGAAATGATAATTGAGCCGAGAGCGATGCAGGCCTGGATTGTGTCCAGCAGAGTCGCCGCAGTTCGAGCTGGCACTGCATACAAGAACACTTCTTTAGTCTCCCGGCAAATCCCTCCGAAAATCCACTGCTGGGGAAGGACTCGCCCTGCATGGTTTTTACGACGTGATATTAGGGTTTCATCGATCTCGACATGTAGACCTGGGCCGCCGACAATCGTTGGAGTCTGCAAAAGCTGCCAGGCGCAAATTTCACGCAGAAAGTTCTTCCAGTCGACAGCGGTCGCGTGGCCAATAGATAACTCCTCTGAGCAGAATTTGATTGTTAGATTTTTGGACCAGCAATAAATGAATAGGATTATTGTCCTGAAATCCATCCTAGATCGCTCCAGCCAAGTTCCCTTTCGAAGACCGATTTCTTGCCGACACTGTCGGGCATCATACCTCCACCTGTCAGAAACAGTTGAAAGCGTCATTTGGTGTCCTCGTCTGCATAAACGCTGATGATGAATCACTCCATGGCTTTTCAAAAAACGTACTGCTGTTTCCTTGTCATGAACGACCGCCGAAAGCGTCAGAAAGTTCATGTCAGGTTTTACGTGCAAACGTAGAAACTTTTTGGACAAAAATGCCCTTAGAAGCGAATAAGGAGTGTTTTTATGGGGCACGTTCACATGCATTACGTACACTGGAGCTGGCAAACAGTGGCGGAGCCCAAATTTTCACGCGTGCTGCTTTTGCACTATTGGTGGGGCTTGACTTTTCAAGTGTACCCTTTTTGCCTTAGTGGCGGGCCTTAACTTTTTGCGAGGGCTCTTTTTGCATCAGTGGCGGGGCTTAACTGGAAAAGATCCCATTTCTGTAGGTAATGATGGTTCCCATCATATGCCTTACTAACGCGTACGCATGTTATCAAGGATTTCCGCTAAATTCGGGTTAGGTTAAAAGTACTGCCCCACAGACATCCATGTGGCAAGATTCAGTAACTTCGGCTGCAAGCTGTCCTGCACAGCATCAGCAGCCAGGCCGGTCGCAACGCTTGATCACAACTACACCTAGGAATGCAAACTTGGTGCGTATGCTGACTTGCAAGGCTGTTCAGACCTGCCGCACCCCCCAGCTGCCTTCGCCTTGCCAGCCACACCGGTCGAAACTGTTGATCACACATCAACGTTGAAATGCGAACTGAGTGCCTGCGCAGACGTGCAAGGCTCGCCTGTTCCGGTACGAGCAGAGGTACATTGTAAACCAACGAAATCTTACAGCGACCAATTATTGACCAGGTATATGAAATCACACACCGTCAAAAGGTTCCGTGCTAATTGCGGACAGGTCAAAATAACCATGCAAATGTGGTTACACGTAGAGCTTTATGATAAAATTATAACTCTATCTGGCATATAGGGCAATACTCAGAAATTGAGCCAATTTTTTAACAGAGTACCGATGCGATCAGATTGTTCAGCTTAATGTACCTGAGCGACTTACATATGGACTTCTCTATGGTTTGCGCCTTCAGATGGCGTGGATAATCCGCTTCATACATGAGGACAATTGCCTCACATTAATCCGGCATTATTACTCTGATATCTCGATATCTTCTCTGGAAATACGTCATGGGACGAGAGTCAACTTATTCACTAACCGCATCACACAAGCCTAATGTAACGGATATGGCAGTGTTATGAAGGTTGTGTGTATCTGGGCCCACATTACAGTTCGACGTACTGATAATTACGCATGCAACTTAAATGTTCCATCGTACACGGCAAACTACTCGGTGGAAGAACAAGTTGCTGGTGCTTTTCCTGTCAAGGAAATCAGCGCACCTGATTGTGAGTGCGTGCTTTCACTACCGCCTTCATCAAATGTGCACGTATTTCTAGCGCAGGAACAGCAAAGCTGTCATACACACATACGTGAAACATGAATATGAGGCTCCATAATTCGTCGCAATCATAACATCAGCAGAACAAGTTGCATGCAGCGTAGGTGTCTTATTGGCAGCGTCCCGTCCACCAGTCTCCAGATTCTGCAGCAGTGTCGTAACAAGACAGTGGTATATGCGCTTCCATTGCACTGTCTTCTGCAGTTCTCAAGTTTTATAACTCAGGCACTGTAGCCGCAGGCACTGGTGGTAATTGTATAAAGATAACTCCAACAGGTGTAGGCGGCAGCAGAGGTGGGCGAGGGAGGGTGTGTGCACTTGTCGAATGTGACGTGCGGGACGTGTCCCCGCTATTCCCATAATAAAGGGGTTGGAACAAGATGGAGAGATTTGGGCATCTCTAGCCGGATTGGCAATCATAGACACGGTGCACAGGATGTGGGGTAACAAAGGAGCGGAGTGATGTGGATATGGTAGTTGCCCCGTAATTGTGTTCAAGGCAGAAGCTGGAGAAAGAGTGAAAGTGCGGAGTGAATAGACAGCATTAGTGCGCGAATAAGTTGGGTAAGTGTTGGTCACTTCTGCAGCGATCGTCTAAAGGCGACGTGGGGCTAATGAGTCGAGACAGTAAATTATTTCCTTATAGCACAGTGCAGCCGACTCATACACGGAATCGGATACAAATAACTCATCCCCATTTGATTTCACGAGTACCGCAAAGGTTGTCCAGTTAACGATGTGAATTAGGCGGTAAAATACGACTGCATCAGTTGTCGCGGAAAAAGCAGTAGGTGGCTGTAAATAAACCGAGCAATGAACTAATCTAATATCATTACCATAGAACTCATGGCCAAATGACATGGGGGTTGATGGAATGTCCAGAGTAGACATTAAGGCAAGAATATACTACGCCCTGGTTGGAGCGGTTACATATTGCGTCGAGCCGCCCAACTTGATATGTGCTAATAGACTTGCATACGTCGTTTTTGCAACAGATGGGATTCACTTTAACTCAGGCAGGTTGAACGCTGCTGCAACCAGTTTGTATTCGCACAAAACATTGGACGAGTGCTCACAGGTAAACATACGTTTGTTCTCATTATAAGCTGAGGCATCCGGTGGTCTGTAAACACACCAAAATGGCTCCGTCGATCCCAGGATATCAACCATTGTCCATACTGAGTCCATGATTACGGACAATTTTCCCTGGTCTGTATTTTTGATATAAATGGCGGCTCACACACCTCGTTTATGCATATCAGATTGCATGCAAAGCTGATAGTCAGGAGGTGAGTATATCTTCTCTTTAGCATAAAGGGAAAATCATGTTTTCATAACAAATATTGCGTCCGGGTCGGCGAGGAAGGACATTGGACGCGGTATGCGTAGTTTATTGTTTAAGGACCTAGCATATATAAGCGTCATTGAGGCAGAACAATTACGGTTTGCTAGCTTAACCGATGAGACAGTGAAGCCATTGATAGCTACTTGACCATCTGCAGAAATTGTAGGAGGTGAGTGAGGTATTGTAGTATGTAGTTGCAGGTTGACTTGTTTGGTGCTGGGCTGAACCTGTAGTGGC
>CALYDF020005172.1:0-14665 GCA_944474145.2 Dicrocoelium dendriticum | reverse complement strand
CGCATCGATTAGAATATCAAGGTGCGATAGAGAGATGCATATTTAATTTGAGACGCGACAGTTTATTTCTCCAAGCATCGCAGACGAGACAGTTTTATGAGAAAAGAGGTGAAAGTGCATGCTTGGCTAATCTTTAAAATATATCCGTCTTGAAAGTTCAAAAAAGCCATGCAGTACACAGACACCGTTGGCGGACTTCGAGTCCTTTGTGGCCAAAGCTGTCTTCTGCAAAGTAAGTAACTTGCTTGGCGGTATAGGATAAGAGGCACCAGATCGCAGTTAGTTTGTATCCGGTTGCATGGAAAATAATTTCGTTTTACTTAACATAGGGTTTGATTGCATTTTCCACCCAACTTCATCCTTAAGCCACATACTTCTATTTGTTGACAGCTGATGTAAAAAGGCTTGCTTGTGACCAAGCTCGATTGATTCCACACAGAATCTTGTAGTTAGCTCCCATTAAATTATAGAAAGTGAAATGGATCAGTTTCGAGATATTTGCCTTTTTTACTATCGAAACGGTAGGAATGCTGCTCAAGCAAGAAAAATTTATTCGATATCTATGGAGAAGGTATACTGAGAGATTTCCAGTGCTGAACTGAATTGCAAACGTTCCATCTGGCAATTTTAATGTTGAGGAGGCACCAATTCTGAAAGAAAAGTTGCAGCTTATGAAGACACAATAAATGTACTAATTTATGCAAACCGGCGAACAATAACTCATATGACAGCGGATAGATTAAACTTCTCGAAATCGAGCTTTTATGATCATCTAAAACGTCATGGTTTAATTTCAAACTGGACATAGTGGTTTCTGATGTTCTTACGGAAAGGAATTTGTGTTGTTGAGCCACTAGAAAATGACCAGTTTTGTAACGCATCTTTTGGGATGAAGAACGGTTTTTCTGCAAGTATGTTAAACCCAAGATAGCATCGAGTTAAAAAGATGAACCGGCTCAAAATACTTCGAAATCTGATATTCATCAAAAAATTGATGCCATATTTTTGGTAGGATTACAAAGGAATTGTTTATTTTGAGCTGCTACTGGACGAAATAATGATAATTTATGAAACTTACTGTCATCAGCTAGACAAACGAAAAGATTCACTTAAACAGAGAAGGTCAAGATTGATCAATGGTTTCTATTGATTGGTTTATTGGGAACGTTATTAGTACAATGCGGTTAAAGAACCAGCTCTGTTCACCTTTTTCTTTGTGGGTCATGTAGGTCCCGTTCGCGATTTCTATTATGTTGTCACACGCATTTTCACCAATTGGTAGACGGTTGGAAAATGTGCGGGATTATGGACTTCACATTTAGAAATCAATTTGGGAATAACTAATTTCCTTTTCTTGGTTGTATTGTTATTCAAATTTCGCTTTCATTCATATCAAATGATCACCCTTTTATTTCGATGTATGCAGATAAATTAAACGTTATATGCAGATTCCACCTGATGCACGAAACTGATAGTTTTGGCACAAATCAATTTGTTAGAAAGATGCCATACTCTTGCATGTGAGGGGTGCATAAGTAGAATTTATTGTATGGGTTTTTAGATCTTACCTTTTTCTCGCTTTTCCGAATTAACCATCCAAAATTTCACCGCAAAAATTCTAGCCTAGCCAAAGAAATATCAAAATTCCAACAGTCTTGAAAACAAAAAACTTGTTGACGAAAAGCTGCCAACGTAGCCGGATGATGCGCCGAAACACTATACTCTCAACTCTGAGGCAAAAGTAAAATTCACTGCGTGTTTGCAGACGCGTTCCTCCGTTCGATCGATAGTCTGATCGACCGCAGGAAGTAGGCGATTCCCTTCAGCCCAGCTTTCAGTCACCATTGAATAATTTCGACTCTGAGGACGGCCGAACTTCATCACATGTCATGCGAAGTTTTTTCTTCATCACGGCCTCTGCCGGTGATATTCCACTCGGAGTTTGGAAAATTTTGTGTAGATCGGTACAGAACAACGGAAGCGGTCGGTCACATCCTCTATGTATCCCTCCCTCCTTGGTTTGATGAGAGTGCGCTTAAATGTATCCACAAACCTCTCCACTCGGCCATTCGATTGTGGGTGAAATTGTGGAGATCGCGCGTGTTTTATGGCGCAGCGTTGGCAGAATTTCGTGAATGTGGAAAAAGTAAACTGTGCTCCATTGTCAGCCACCAATGTTTTAGGGCATCCGAACCTGCTGATGATTTGTCGCAACTTAGAAACGGTTGCACTGGTTTTCGTGCTCCTCATGAGGAACACTTCGGGCCACTTGTTATAAGCGTCGAGCACTATGATAAGGTTCTGACCACTGATTGGTCCTGCAAAGTCGAAATGAACATGGCTCCAAGGTTTAGTTGGTTTAGGCCACGAGTGGATTTCAGTCTTCGGCGGTGCCTTTGAGGCGGTAGCGCATTTGCCACAACTTCTAGATTGCTGCTCCAGCTGTCTGTCCCTAAACGGCCAATACACAAAATCTCTGGCAAGCGCTTTCATTCGGTTGAGCCCTGGATGTCCTGTATGGAACTGACGAAGCACTTTTTCTTGCAACGCCTGCAGGATGGCTATTCTCTCTGAGAACATGATGCAATCGTCCACAATGGAAAGCGAATGTCTTCGCTGATAGAACTGCTGCATTTCGGCAGATGAACAGGAACGTGGCCAGCTGGTTCTGTGGATGTGTGTCACCTTCTTCAGGATTGAGTCTCGAAGCGTTTCGGCCCGCACAGCGTCGGCCGTAACTGGCATACCATGTAGTGCCTCGCTCACCAGGAATTTAACATCAGGTTCCACCTCAACTGAGGCAATGATGGTGTCCTGGTGCTCTTGTTGCTGGGAACCAGTCAGGCGTGACAACGCATCTGCTTTGCCCAGCGATTTCGTTGAATGATAAAGGATTTCAAAATCATATCCCAGCAAGGTGAGTGCCCATCGTTGGAGTCGATTGGCTGTATAGGCAGGAACTCCCTTCTTTGAGCCGAAAATGGCCAGCAGCGGCTTGTGATCCGTCAAGAGTTTGAAGCGGCGACCAGACAGCACCTTGTGAAATTTCTTCACAGCAAACACTATTGTCAATGCCTCCTTCTCGATCTGACTATAGTTTCTTTCGGCTTTCGTTAGCGTCCTGGCGGCATGTGAGATCGCTTTCTGAGGTCAATCTGGGAATGTATGAAAACTACGGCGCCGATCCCCAGACGCAATGCGTCTGTGCCAAAGACAATTTCCCGGGAGGAATCAAGGTGAGTTGGAAGTTAGTCTGAAGCCAACAATGACTTGACCCGCTCGAACACATTCTGACTTACTGACATCCAAATCCAGCTTTGGCCCTTGCTCAGCAACTTATTAAATGGAGCACGCAGGCGAGGTAGTTCGGGCAGAAAAATGTTGAAATGACTGATTAGGCCACAGATTGAACGCGGCGATTGCAAGTTTACGGGTGGGGGCATCTTTTGAATAGCTCGGATATGTTCTGGATCCGTGCGACGACCGCCTTTTGAGAAAATGAAGCCGAGAAACTTGATGGTTGGTGCAGAAAAGGTACAGTTGTCTTCACGGATACGGAAGCCATATGACTGTATGCGTACAAGCACTTCAGCGAGCCGCTAAAATAGTTCTTCTCCCGTCCGACTCATTAAAATGATATCATCTAGGTACGCCGCTACTCCAGAAACTCTCACGAGCATGGTGTCCAGCAGCTGCTGGAAGATGACTGGTGCTGTTTTCCTGCCAAAAGGGAGGCGGTTGCACTGGTACAAGCCAAGATGAGTATTGATGGTGAAAAATTCTCTCGAGCTTTCATCAACTTCAACCTGGAGGTGGGCATCGGACAAGTCGAGCTTAGCGAAACACTTCCCACTATTCAGCTTAGCAAAGATATCCTCTGTTATCGGAAGGGGATGTTGATGGTCGTCTAATGCGGCATTCAGGCCAGTCGAAAATCGGCGCAGACTCGCACTTAACCCTTCGGCTTTCTCACAACGACAATCAGCGCTGCCCAAGAACCGTATTTCATTGTTGTGATGACACCGGCTCGTTCCAGTCGGTCGAGCTTCTGATCAAGTGCTGCAATGGCTGCATACGGTACCGATCATTTTGCTCTGAAGGATGGCTTGGTTCCTTCACGAAGACACAATTTTGCTTTGAACTTACTGCAGTGGACTAGACCATCTTCGAAAAAGGCAACAAACTGCTGCTTTAGATTTCTGGTCACTTTTTTCCATCGACAATGATGCATGTGCTGAGTCGGTTTGTATTTTATTGCGAATCTGACTCATTGGAACAGCGAACAGTTGTCATTTTTCCATCCAGTCAAGTCCAAGGAGGTTCAAGTTTGGTCGATCATACAAGTAGCAGGTTCCAGCCAGTTCCACCCCGTTGAATGCAATTTTGCAATTTATTTCTCCGACCAAATTCAGCGCTCCACCCGATACGTTGTGAGCGAGATTGTTGGAAGCAACCATCTTCGGCTTATTTATGCGCTTCCAAATGTTCTTGGAAATGCTCGTTATATCGGATGCCGTATGTCTCTGCAGCCGGATTGTGATTCCGTTGATAAGTACAGTGCTAAATCTGCGGCGTGTTCTAGAATCGCTTGAAACGTGGCAATCAATGATAATGATTCCGCGTCAGGCTTCCTGAAGTTTTTCCTTCGGTAAGACTGCTTCACGTTTCTTGGCCGGGAATAATGGCAAACGTCTTCATTGTGGCCGCGTTAATAGCACTTATCACAAATCTGACGCTAGATTCAACTAACCTACACTTATCAGGCTGTACAGGCCTTTGGTGTGCGTTGTCAAAGACGAACTAATTTCGACTTGATAATATTGCATGGAAAAGGTTGGAATTAAGTAAATCACATGTTAGGATGCAAGGAGAGCTGTACGAACTGCCCAATTTCATCCGTATTGTGAGCACAATAGGTTGGATGGCACGCCGAACTAACTGCTCGTGGTGCCAGCTGGGTAGTTCAGATTAATCTCGTTCCAGCGAATGGTTCGGCTTCAGTGTTTCAGGACGTGGTGGGTTTCCTTCTGACAAGCTTTCTCCCTACAAAAAGCCACAAGCCTCTGTTTAACAACAATGTGATGTGGCAAATGTGACTAGCCATTAACTAAAGTCACTGCCTCATACGTATTCGGAAGCTCTCATGCAGTCTACGGACATCAGTCATCCAATAAAATATTTCTATGCAGCCCTTCTCAAGCTGATAATTCAATCAAAAGACAATCACAAATATGACGTTACATTCATAAATCAAAGCAATCCAGACATACACATACAAAAAATCAAATAAACATATCACATTTATCTATATGCCACTTGATAAATATTTAGCGTTTTGTACGTTTATCTATCTTTAGAGTTTGCATCACCATGAAACTATCTATACAGGCAAGTCTCGCAGTGTTGAGAATAAACATTTATGTATTTAGTTACAAAAAGCATATTTCTCGAACTTACAAGACACAGAGGTATTTCGTAGCCTGATCATTTTGCACCTAATAATGGAATGGTGGAGAGAGTTGTTCGCGAAGTTCAATGGTCGGAATGAGTAGTTATGAGTGATCTATCAGTTAAAAGTATTAAAAGATGGAGAGTTTGAGCGTAAGAGTAACTGTATGTATAGCCTATGGTGTGCTGAAGCTGGTGTAGGCTAAAGACTGACAGTTAGTCTTCCCAGTGCTGCTACTGGGGTGCCAAGGGTTAGCCGAATAACCTACTCCTGGTGTCAGCTGGGTGGTTTGGTGTAACCCTTTTACTAGCCAAAATTTCGGCGTCAGTGTTCCAGGACTTGGTGGGTTTTCGCATGGCAAGTGTCCTCCCTATCAAAAGCCACAATTGTCTGTTTGCCTGTGAATGAATGCGGGCCTGCTCCGTTGAAGAAACTTGGCTTCTATCTGCCTGCCCCCGGTCTTATTGCTTCGGCTTTACACTGGATATGTGGTGGGTGATTGGAACTGTGGGTGGTGCAGCGCAAACCATCCATGGTCCCTCTGTAGACGCAGGCGTCCTGTGGCTGGCCAAAGTGACAGACAAATTTTAAACCGGATTTCGCCAACCATATACGTACGAGATGTGCCCTATTCTGAGGCTGATCTTCCATTCAGGATGCATCGCAGCAGTTGAGCTAGGTAAATTTACACTTAAGCTAGTTTTGTTTAATCTATTTAGAAGTCATTTTAATGTCATGCTGAATGATTTTTTAAATTAGGTAGGTCTGCTAAACGTAAGGTGTTTGAAATATTTTCTCCATCGTGATATGTTATTTGGTCCTTTCTGTCATTTTCCTATATATACATATATATATAGGAATTGAGATACTCGCGAGCTTTTCTTCAATACGACAATTCCTTTGGCTGTATAAACAGCAACTTATTGCTAAAAGACCTACTTACTCAAGAGTTGCATCTCTCCTTGGTTTTTTATTGAGGGGTTATTTTGCTGAACGCACTCTGATCACCCGACTTAGTTGCAGACGTTCTTCCCCAGTACCCAACAACGTAGGTGTCCTTCAGGGAACATTTTATTTACTTTGGCTCTGTGCGGCTCCAACTGATGCGACTGTGAGAAAAATGCAGACGATATTGTCCTGGGACTCAATCACCAAAGCGCCGATTGTTCATTCGGATACAAGCGCTTCCTATCAATTTTCTTGGCTGGTCCGAATCCCGTGATCTCTCTCTTAATGCTTCAAAGTGCCAAAACATTAATTTTACATTACAAAAAGGAGTTAGTTACGTGGAGCTCTTTATACTGTGCAACAGGCTACAAAGTAGTTGTGATGGATTACAGTTTTCCACATCAGTAAAATATCTGGGTGTGACTTTGAGTTACAAGTTAACTTGGACGCTTCAAGTAATATAAAAGTCAGTAGAACGTAATTCAATGCTTCTTGGCCCAGAGCTTCCTGCGTTTCTCGCGAGTTGATCGCTTTGTTAATGCGCTTTTTATTTATCATTGGAAGTACTGTTCCCCTGAGATCTTGCCCGTCTTTTGGATGAGCATCTTAGGTTAATTGTTATATCACTAAAGTAATTAACCTGATGCAGTGGTATTCCGATATCTACTTTTACCAAAACTATGTCTATACACATCAGTTCTTGTACAAAGCTTACCTCTAAGATACTGACCGATACAACTCATCCTCTACGCACTGTCTTATTTGAATGTTTATTAACTTCCTATAGTAGGCAGGAGTACAAGCTAATCTATATCCGCACATAAGCTTACAGCTATTCAGTCATCCCGTAACTCTTGCATATTTTCCAGACCACAACCCCGTCATACTTAACTTAACCAGTCAAATTTCAAGTTGATTATGTCTTCTGTCTTTATCCATCCGTTCCTTGTCGCAATCCTTCGCCATTCTTTAGCTTTTTCTGTCACACTGTCGAGATTGTGGGCGTTGCAGCTGAATATTCACACATGCAAGGTGCATAAAAAAATTTCATGCTTTGAATTCACTTGGATTGCAAATATATCGCGATTACATTGATCATCCATTTATATCACGTGTTAAGTTAGCGGCATATCCGCATTGTGTGTTCGATCTCTTTTATTTTTCTATTTTATTTTACGTGATTTTATGTTGCTGGAAAACCAAAATGTGGTTGCACTCGGTATGCATGTTGACACGGTGCCTACCTGTTTTTAGCAACTACCACGTACATACAAACTTCAGGAAACAGTTAGTTGTTAGTGGAGAGCATAGGGTGCACGGTCTTCGTGGTCGCGCTAAGCTTGAAGAGTGGATCCATTTACTCAGTGTGGAGCGGAACACCTTCCATCCACCGCATTGAATGCGATTTATTCCCCACATACAATGTGCTTGTGTTTGCCTGTGAAGTAGTGTGGGCCGGTTCCTTTGATAAAACGTAGCACCCATCCTTATGCCACCGGTCTTATTTCTTCGGATTTCCACTGGATATGCGATGTGTGGATGGAGCTCTGTGTGGTGTAGCCCAAGCGACTCGTGGTCCCTCTGCGTTTGCATGCGTTCTGTGGCTGTCCTAAGGAGGCCTCAGTGACAGTCAAACCAGAAACTGCATGCCGCCAACCATGTGTAGCCGGTAGTTCAAGTAATGAAATATGGCCATCAATCCATCAGCACAATCGTCATATATATTAACTTGTTAATTATAGCCATTTCAACTAGAGAAAGTCGAGATATTTCTTCCAGGTACTAGTTTGCTCGTTTTAATAAGGTCAAGTTACCACCATTGGGCTTCAGCATAACGTGCAATGATTCAGATGATGACGCAAAATCTCCATTGAGGTCACGATTCAGATTGAAGTAAACCTGGGCATTAAATGTCATTACGACCGTATCCGAATCGGAGAGCTTCGGATTTGATGGGTGCAAGCGAGGGATTTGTTTGCTAATGCTTTCGTGAAAAAGGGAGGGAACGTATTTGAAGCTTCTCAGTTTATAGTTCTATTACACACGATCGCGAATGCTCAAGTATTTTCTTCCACAAATGCCGATAGTGCTTCATAATGGGTAATATATTGCATTCGTTCGGGACACACATCTTAAAAAATGTGATCAAACGGTATGGTCACAGGATCACTGAAGCCCAAAGAACCGCACACATTTAGCTCAGCCACCGTAAATTACTTGCTAGTGACTACCAGGTCCAACTCCACTGACTCGGTCGTAGTTTAGAACCCGGGTAAGCCATGTGGTACAGGAAAATTTTTAATGATGGATATTTACACGCTTTGTGGATCGTCTATCATTTCACATCGGAGGTCTGTTTAGCAGTAACTGAAATACCTAACTCCTCCCAGTTCTATCATTCTGGACTGACGACTTTCTGAGCGGAGTATAGCCAAAATCGGTAATCTCCTTGCTCATTTTACGCTACTCTGAAGCCTGAACTTCTCTGATTTATCCTGGTTTGCTAACCAGAAACATGTCACTAGTATACACGCAGAGTAATTTCACGGGATTTGATGAATCTGGCATGCGGAATGTGCTAACAACTGAAATTCGGTCCCTAGCGGCTTTTGGAAAGTCATTCGCCTATGAGGTTTGTTTGAGTTACATTGATGTATGTCAATCTCATGTCACTGATGGACGTCATTGTTTCAGATTATCACGTCGAATGTTGTGGTTACCATTAATTCAGTCCCTTTGCAGGATATCCGTGGGAAAAGTTTACTGGGTTGGCTGTCCCCACTGATCGTCAAGCTGATCATATAAGTACCCTCATCATTAAGGTACAATCGATATGGCCCAAACAGGATGAAAAGTGTGCTCCAGTTCAAAAGCGTACCGGAAAAGGCAATTTAAACCTGATGCAAGTAGCGTAAGAATATCTCCTCATAGTTATGCATGAAGGCCTTCAACCACAAGTAAAAGTGACAGACAGCGTGAAGTTAAAGGGGTCTAACAATGACTAGAGTAACTCTTGCTTCCGAAAAGGATAAGTGCGAGACAGAACGGACTGTTGAATGTTATTGAAACTGGAACATCATCCAGCCAATATGAAGTTGCCCAAACCTCAGTTCCAACTGCCGAACTCACAAGGGTCGGTAAAATGTCGCACATGACACTCGCACTCTAACTTCTGACATTCAGAGCACTTTCCCGTGTGTATTCTAATGCTCAGTACCGCTTCAACAAAATATCCCTGCTTTAATCCCGTCAAGCCTTGATGTCTATGTGGACAATGGAAACGCAGATCTAGATAAAAGATGAAATCACGGATACGGATATCGTTCAGTCAGGTCGACCCATAGAGGAGGTAATTTATTTTTGTACTTTCACATCGACCCTTACCTCCAGGCAGTTGAAAACCCAGAGAATTTAGTTGTGAACTTACTTTGGTGCCGCCTGAAACTAAGACGGATTGACACACGTTTGGTTGCTCTCGTATACTGTCCTCAGTTTCCGCTGTGGAACTGAGTGTTGTGATGCATTGTAACTGTATCAACCGGTCATCTACCAAGCCGTCTTAAATGATGAGTTCCCAAACCATTCCAAATTTGGTACAAAATATCTAGAGCTACCATCTAGATTCTACAATGAAAACCGTTCGGACTAAGCCTAACGCTCAATTTCTCCTTGTGGGGGACATCAATTTGCATGCTTTGGGTTTTCCGGCCTCACTTGGTAAGAAGTTTCAGGTTGAACTACAAATACTACTCTCTAGCCTAGCACCTCCCTAAAACGTTACTCCTCTTTCGAGGGTTTAAACTGGGGACAAGTGGATAATTCTGTACCTGGTCTTTCCAATGGCCAATAGGGTAAAATGGAGTGGACCATCGAGGCGCAGTGATCATGCATAATCGCATTTTCACTGCGCCTATAACGTCTGATACGTAAAACACTTCAACATAGACGTCAATAAGTCCTGATGACACTCCATTCTAGCATTAAACACGACATCATCAGTAGCACTGACTGGTCATTTCGAGCAGTGAAACCCCCCATGTTGCAAGGGGTTTTCGTCAAGTAACTCAGTGCTCTAGTAATAATCGCATCATAGACTAAGATTCTTAGGTTAATAAAGGAAACGCACTTTCTGAGGAATAGTAAGAAGGAAACAAATGACCCTGAGTAATTCATGTTGGAAAGCATGCAAATTCGATATAAAAGCAGAAACTTGGAATGCTTCCATGGCCGAGCGAAACAAATAGATAAGACTTGTCTGCGACGACACATGGAAGCACCGACAGTGTCTGGCGGAGAAGTTCTGCTCAAATCCTAAGCTGTTTCACAGGCGTGTTGACAAACTTTACAAAGTAAAGCGTGGCATCCCGCCTCAAAAAGCTACATGTATGCAAGCGCGAACTGCCTAAGTAGCAGCAAATGAACCTGGAACCTGTTCCCTGGTACTTTTAAAACACCTCGTTATACTATCCTAGCACAGATCAAATCATCAACATGACTTAGACATCTTACATCTCACTGCTGCGGATGTGCGAAAGCGATTTATGAAAATACGCGAGTACAGACAAACTGGTCCTGATGACATACTACGCAAGGCAATGTAGGTAGCTGCCAGGGGCATAGTTAAACTGTTAGCTCAGTTTTTCAGCACTGTCTCGACGAGATACGGGTTCCAAATATGAGGGAACCTCGAATAGTTACACGAAGGTACATGGGAGGCATCCGTGCTATAACTGCAAATTGCCGCTCGAATACGCTAATACATGTACTTGCACAATTCGTGGAATCTGTCGTTCCAGAGACACTCAGAAGATGTTAAAAATGGCACAATGCCGTCAAAAAGGAGCGGTATGAGTTCCGAAACAAGCCAAAATCTAAAACGAATTTATCATAAACCCTTGTGATTTGTACGGAATTCGTCGATCTTAGCAGAGGACTAGATGTTGGCTTTTGACCTTTGAGAACAACACAACATTCTCTACACGTTGTAGAGCTATGTACTGGTTGACCAAATCCCAGTTTTAATGTATTCATTCCTTCTCCAACGACACTTAAATGTGCAGTGTTCGTAGCACACTGTCTGACCCGACGGAGGTTCACTTTGGCGCTTTCCAAGGCTCGGCACTAGGACCAAATATCTTCCCAGTACATATTAAGGTGATCGCGAGGGATTTAATCTCGAACTTTCTGCTTTTTGCGGAGGATGTCAAGACTTGACGGGAAATCAATCAAGTGGAAGGGCGCAGAGTCGCGTCAAGTGTAGAATGATGATCGTACGCGAATACAGCACCTACGAATATCGCCTGTGAGACCACGTTTTGTAGCGCCGTTCGAATGACATCAGTCTTAAAGCACGAGTGATCGACGTTCGCAGATCTCTAAGGCAACTTCATAATGCAGTGAAAAAGTAGGCCAAAACTTATGCCCCCTAAGGATGGCGTTTCGTTATCCTGATCATATTATTTTCCCACAAATGTTCAACGTTTACTTAAGACCACATTTAGAATACGGCATTTAAGTGGAGCATCCATAAACAATGTGAATTTACCGGCTTTCAAAATCCACAACGGAAAGTGAAAAATATATTAGGGATTGCTCCCTCCTGAAATTTACATTAAAGACGCTAAGAACCTTTAGCAGAAATCTCGGATTACATGAGTTGCTTACATATTTGTGTATCAGATCTTCGAGGATTCTAAACATTTATGCTGACCGCTATTTAATCTCAGCCAACACCCCTCACTAAGATTACACCGATTGATGTAAACCACGCGGTACAGTTAGGTAGAAGGCTCCAGAAATCATTCTTCCATTCGTGCATCCCAGCCGTGAAACTTAGCATTCTGTCTTAACTGCTCCTACTTTTTCCGAATTCAAAACTCTGTTTACTGTTGTATTACACCACTTGTAGTGCATGATTCAAATCAAGTTACTTGGACGCCGGAAAATGCATCCAAATTGTATGTACTTCTGCTACTTTTGGTAAGTCCACCACTACGCAATTTTATGTATACATTAATATTTTTTCTCACTCTATTCTCAAGGAAACTGTTATGAAGTTGCTTAATTTACCCGCGTTAAATCCATTGATCATTTATCTAATTGCTAGCCGTTGACTTGTCCCTGCTACCTTCAAAACTATTCTTTCCCTAGCCTTATAAAAAATCGGTGCCATTAGCTCAATCCCATGCAAAATTTCATCACTTCTGGATGTGAAAGAGCGCCAAACTACTCGATGCAGGCAAACCAATTGATGACAGACGGTCGACAAGCAAGGATGACGACGACCAGAGACATATATTAAATACATTGACGCGCTATGGGCATTCGCTTTCCGTTTCGCGAATCCAGCATGCCGTCTTAATGCATCGTGATGTAATGATTGCAAGAGGCAGTGGTGATACCACAGGCGCTATGGAAAAACAATGTTCAATTTTTCCATATACGAGACACATTGGGGCTGTATGAAACATGCAGGACTCTTCGTTTCTAGGGTTTTGAAAACCAGTATGTACAATTTGACCATTAGCTTTGGTTGCAAAGTGACAAGTTAAGCACGCCTAAGAGGTTCTAAATTGCTTGTCATCATAATGCCATTTAACACATTGCGATCGCATTTCTCTGTCTTCAAACGTGATCACACACCGCTTTCATCAGTCTCGAGGTTGTATCTGGTCGAATCCATGCAAACTGCTTCCTCATGAGGAATTTGACGAGCGCGAGTGTTGCCCATGTGTTCAAAAATAGCATCCCCATTCCATGTAAAATTTACCCAGCTATGCTTCATATAGTTTCGAACTCTACTATGAGATGCTGCTGCGTTCTTTTTGTCTCAAATCGTGAATTATTTGGCTCAGTGCAAACCAGAACGTTACATAGAGTAGGCAAAGCGTGAGAATGTGAACGACCACAATGGTGGCACTAGCTCTATTCCAACACTAACTTCTGCTTTTCGGATAATGTAGTGTGCGAAACATGGTACAATGCTGATGCGGGGAACATGGTTACATGTAATTGTACTATTATATGTATGCGAAGGCTGACGGACAAAATAGTGAAGTTTGAGTCTACAAAAAGAGTCGCTTATGCACCATAGTGCAACGCGGCTGGACCCGACCGGCTGAACCAACATTTGATAAGCTTCATTTGGTAGTTTGAGTTCAGGCAAATATGACAAATATTTGCGTGGTGAAACAAAGCACACATTTTCTTTAACTGACCTTAATGTTAAGTCTAAGTGAAGGCGCAGTTTTACTATGGAATGTCGTGGTTCAATCCGCGATATTTTCGTTGTGAACTAAACTGTTGCTTTATTCAGGCTGTGTTGGCATTCCAACACATTTGGAAAGCTTTCGCTAAATCAATGGCCTCAGTTCTCTTAAAGGTTTTATGATAATCTCTTCTTACATCACGCTTCTTCTTGTTCATAACTCAATTTACCCTATTTAGTGAATTATTTGCGTATGACTCTCTGCTTAGGTGTTACCGGAACTTCAGTTTGTTTGAGTTCTACAAAACACGTTCACTCCGAAACACAAATCACTATGAGGAATATGATAAACTTTAGCCGCGGACAGAAGAATTTTAATAAAGCGGCGATTATCACAGTTCTCCCAGGTCTTGGCACAATATTATGGATAAAAGCAAGCAGTATGAAAACTGTTGAAATAGACCTTAGCGGTTACATGAAAGATAGAAAACTAAACAACATACGACGCATCAGAACCAAGAACTGGTCTTCTTCATTTAGGGGACATACCTGCCCTAAAAGCACATCTAATATCCATGAAGCGATTACCAATAACGTCCAAAACTAAATCCACAACAACCGAGTTATACATTGTCAAATTGCTCATTCCCATAAAATGGCACCAACAGTACACTGGCACACCCTACGGACGCTTCGTTTTCAAGCGACTGCCATCTGTCGCTTGTGTGCGGGGCCTAAAGGGAGGTTGACGGCACCTACGCGGATTCGAACTAATGACCAAAGAATTAAAAAGCACACAAGTAGTCCACTTGGAAACTGACCAACGCCCTTAAATTTTTATATGCACAGTGCGATTTACAACATATCATCAATTTAGCCGCATTCCGAGAAAATCTCGTCCATAACCATTAAATTGTCATGCAGGTTTGATTTTGCATTTCAGGGGTTTGCCCGAGTATCAAGTGATTCGAACAGTGTTTGCTTTACAACGCATAAACACCATTAATTCTGTTACCTTAGCTCGCCTTCCTTATAAATATTCAGACACTAACTGCCACCCA
>CALYDF020005171.1:0-14655 GCA_944474145.2 Dicrocoelium dendriticum | reverse complement strand
TCGCACAGCATGCGAATGTGATGAAGTGTCCACTTCTGGCTCTCCGTGTCGCCCCTCGGCACGGTCATCTACTACCCGACGTACGTGCACATTCTCAAAGAACGATTGATGCGCAACCTTTGAGGTTGACAGGTGACATCAACTAAGTCCTGCTGCCCACCGTCAAACGTGCCACTTTTCGAACAGTGTTCGTATTCTTTTGCAAATACCCAAGAATCCCAACGTATTTAAATACCCATGTGTACTCTGTTGTCATCCCAAGCTATTTGATAAAGAATCTGCACCGCAGTCTCCGGGTGCTGCTATTTGGGGGTCATAAAACGCTTGTCGCTATGCGCCGATTCCTTTCCGATGTAATATACTAATACACTGACGTAGTATCTCCGTTGGTTTGATATTTTACTCCATTTATGCAGCAGATGGGCTACGTGCAATGCGACTTACGATAGGCGTCTCTGTGCTTCCACATTCCATCCGCTTAGCACTTGCGTTTTCATAAGCCCCGGTACATACATAAGCCCCAGCACAACACACCACTTGGCAAAACAAGAACTTCCCGGATACTTAAAATTGCCGCCTTTGCTTTGCCTACATGACTTTTTGACATTGTTTCATACTACTACAATAGCAAAGCACCACTTACTGCATGAAAAGTTCGTGTAAGTGTTCTCACCATCTAGCCTGCGATTACCACCCTCGTAAAGCGCGATGATCGTGAGCTGTATATCCGGTAGGAGACTAGACGGCCAAGCAAAAGCAATGAGTAGAATACACAAAAGTAAGCTAAGGAAAAGTTTAGTGGACGAGTGAAGAGTTAGTTGATGCTAAAAATAGGGCATCAGATGAGAGCTAGCTAGGGAGAAGTTAGTTGGCGTCGAGTGCATTGCCAGAGTGTCCTTCGCAGTCGAGTCGCGCGACCCGAAGGCGGATATCGTGTTAGTCGTTCAAACCAACGAGAACGTTCCAACAGCCAAACCGCCTAATTCCCTAATACATAAGAAAGATATCATTTTAACATATTTTGGAATAGGTTACACAGTCATACAAGGGATTCTCCAGGTCACTACAAGCCCCCTCGTAGAAGGGAAACCGTGGGTGACCTTTCGATCTACGTGAGGACACCCCATCACGTGCCGGCCTTCTGCGCGGCCAGATAGTGTAACCTGTTGCAGCTGCTGGGGTAGAACCAGGCGATCGGACCCTAGCGGGCTCCCACCCGTGTCCTCCATAAAGGTACCAAAAACAAAATGGGGGAAGTATGTAAGTGCTAAGTGTTTGCAAGTTCGTGAAGGTCAAATGTTCGCTTCAGGTTCGTCATCTCCGATTCATACATAGAAGATAAACGAAAACAAGGGCAGTAACGGTGGAGGCAATGACAAAAGTAAGAGTGACACTTACCGGATGAGGTAGGCGTCAATCAAAACGCAACTCCTTTTATGTGTTTTCAAAACGTTTTCATCTTTTTTGGGTCTTTAAACGTGTTGTGTTCTTTTGGGGTTTAAAAAAGCTTGGTCGGTTTTTGCATTTTCAAATGCTTTTGCAGATTGTATTTTGGGTTTTAGTACGTTGTTTGCCAAAAGGGAAAAGGAAAGGTAGGAAATAAAAGTGAAATGAACACTACTCCCTTAAGTGAGCAAGCCAATGGACGCGCCTGCCCGACCTAGTCGATTTGTGCGGATCAGAGGAAGATGTCGTCTTAGACGTTCTACCGGATCGCAAATTTGGAGGAACTGCTTAAAATGTGGTGGTTGGTTCGATGGGAAGCGGTGGAGCAGAAGTGGAAGGATTGGATGGAGAGTGATGCTTAGGTTCAGGCGTGTTGGAAGCAGACGGGTCTTTCATCACAGGATGGGTTGCTTCGTCAGAAGACGAGCAAGGGTCTTTATCGAGCTCAGGTTCCATATGGGCAAACTTGAGACGATCAACCTTAACGGCTTTTCGTTAACCGTGACGGTCGATGATAAAGACGTAGTCCTTATGCTGCAGAACTTTGAATAGACCTTTGTAATGTCGCTCTAGTGGTCTGCGGAGAACATCGAGGCGGAGTAAAACGAACGGACAACGCTTTAGTTCTTGTGTAACAAATGATTTACCTCGTTGTTCTGTTACATCAGGAAGCTTATGTTGACGCGTGCTCGTAGCTAGCTGATGAACATAATTCGCCTCGTAACGGGAAATTCTGGGACTATCGGCAAAGAAATCGCCAGGTAAACGCAGCGGGTCTATATACTAACGGCGCTAGACGTACGTAGAACAGTCTTTAAGGCAGCTCGGATCATAGGCAGTACCTCAGTCCACATCAGCGCATTGGCGGCGCTAAGTGAGGCTTTCAGTTGTCGGTGGAAACATTCCACCAAACTGTTCGCCAGCACATGATAGGTGGTCCTGCGAATGCGTCGGCACACAATGTGTGTGAGAAGATCGTCAAAGGTCTAAGATTCGAAATGCAAACCTCCGTCTATCGTCACTGTGGCTGGATAACCGTGTAAAGCGACCCAGTGCTCGAGGAAACCGCGTGTTGTGATCTCCGTAGCTACCTCGGAAGTGTGAACAGCTTCGGGCCAACGTGCACGATGATCGATCATGGTCAACGAGTAAACCATTCCTTTGGACGTGGCCAAGTGGTCCCACGGTGCCGAGATGGATATAGGCACATCGCGCTGAAAAGGACGGAAAGCGACCAATCGGAGCGGAGAGGTGCTGCTGAACCTGGGCCTACTGGCAGGTGAGACAGCTGCTTGCCCAGCGTGTAAGATCGCGTTGCATCCCCGGCCATACGAACTTCTCGGAGACAAGCTTAGCAGTAGCTTTAATGTCTGGGTTGGCTATATTGTGGAGGGTGTCGAAAACGATATGGCGAAAAGTTTCTGGAACGACGGGTCGAGGTCGTCCGGTAGATGTGTCTCATGAAATTGCACCAGCGGATGACGGCAAAAGGTGTGGGGATATCTTCAAAGAAGAAGCACCGAGTTCTGAAAAACTTTGGTTGTTGGTTTGCGCGGCGGCCATAGCAGACAAATCGATTGCCCGCCCGGCAGGGCCCACCGCATATATCCTTGGAATAGCATCAGCGACGACGTTTCGTCGACCAGAAACGTGTCGGATTTCAGTCAACAATTAGCACTAAAATCCAGCTGATGTATCTCACGTGGTGAGTGTCGAGCTGATTGGTTTCGGAATGCGTATATAAGCGGCTTGTGATCGGTGAAGATAATGAAGGTGTTACCTTCAAGGACGTCTCGGAAACGTCGAACGGTAGAGTAAACGGCCAGCAGTGCGCGATTGAACGTGCCGTACTCGACTTCGGTAAGTTGTGGGCGTCTAGAGTAGAAAGCAAGAGGTTTCCAGCATCCATTTGTAATTTGCTGTAGAACGGCGCCAATGACGGCGATGAGTCAACAGCAACACTGAGCGGAGCGTTCGGAACGAAATGATGCAGATTAACGGCTTTGGCTAAGGCTTCTTTGCTGGCCTTGAACGCTTTGGCAGCAGTAGCAGTCAGTTCTACCTGACCGCTTTTACGTCCACGAAGTAGGTCGCTTAGTTGGCTTGGCAAATTAGCACAGTGTGGAAGAAAAGGCATATAAACGTTGAGCATACTGTTAAAACGACAAATAGCAGCTAACGTAGTCGGGCCCGGAAAGTCTCTGATGGCGCGTATTCTAACGCATAGAGGCCGCATGCCATACCGAGCAATATGGTGGCCAAGAAATTTGACGGAAGTATGCTGTAGCACGCATTTGTCAGGGTTGACTGTGAATCTATTAGCGGCCAGCCTATAGAAACGAACTTTGAGATGTTCTGCATACTGTTCTGTAGAAGCGCTGGCAACTGGGATATCGTCGAGGTATGGATAGACGAAATCTAGACCTCTAGTAACTGAATCGATGAATCGTTGAAAAGTCTGGGCTGCGTTGCAAAGACCGAAGGGCATACGCACAAAAGCGAAGAGCCCAAACGGCGTGCTTCCGGCAGTCTTCCGTATGTCTTCCTCAGCGACTGGAATCTAGTGATAGGCGCGAACTAGATCGATCGGCGAGAACACCCGGGTGCCGCGCAGGCTTGCCGTGAAGTCCTGAATGCGAGGAATAGGCTAGTGGTCGGGACCAGTAATGTGATTGAGGGCGCAGTAATCACAACATGGACGCCGGACTCCTGACTTTCTGGGCAACATGTAGAGCGGCGACGCCCATGTTTTTAGACGGGCGAACGCTGCCTAGATCAAGCATGCGCACGAATTCTGCGCGAGCAATTTTTACCTTAATTGTAAAAAGTAGGGGATTTATTTGGTTTTTGTGTAGATTCGTCGCAGTTAGACACAGACAGACAGCCACCACACATCCAGGAAAGCGCTAGACGGCCGTTTCGTCCTTTTGGGACTCGTCAGTAGCGCGCACCCGCCGAATCCTGCCGGATTCGAACCCACGACCTTACTCTTGCGAGTCAGCGACTTATGTCACTGAGCCATGGGCGACGGCAGCGGACCGCCATGACTGGTATCTAACTGCGATATAGCGCGGCTCATCCTCCACTGTCTTGCATGTTATGAATGTGCAGAGGACAGGGCTGGCCCCCAGAGCAACGACTTCCTTTGCAAGCCGCCACCAGTCGAGGTGGCAAGTATGCTGCTAAGGCGACTACTGATTATTTGTAAGTAGTAGGGGGATTTATTTGGTTTTTGTGTAGATTCGTCGCAGTTAGACACAGACAGACAGCCACCACACATCCAGGAAAGCGCTAGACGGCCGTTTCTTCTTATTGGGTCCCGTGATTAGCGCGCGCCCGCCGAATCCTGCCGGATTCGAACCCAAGACCTTACTCTTGCGAGTCAGCGACTTATGCCACTGAGCCATGGGCGACGGCAGCGGACCGCCATGACTGGTGTCTAACTGCGATATAGCGCGGCGCATCCTTCACTGTCTTGTATAGGATGAATGTGCAGAGGACAGGGCTGGCCCCCAGAGCAACGACTTCCTTTCAAACCGCCACCAATCGAAGTGGCAAGTGTGCTGCTAAGGCGACTACTGATTATTTGTAAGTAGTAGGGGGATTTATTTTGTTTTTTTGTAGGTTCGTTGCAGTTAGACAGAGACAGAAAAAACATACCCACGAATGCGCTAGACGGCCGTTTGCTCTTATTGGGACCGGTCAGTGACATAATTCGCTGACTCGCAAGAGTAAGGTCGTGGGTTCGAATCCGGTAGGATTCAGCGTGAGCGCGCTGCTGACGAGTCCCAATAAGACGAAACGGAGTTCCAGCGCATTCTTGGATGTGTGGTGGCTGTCTGTCTGTGTCTAACTACGACGAATCGACACGAAAACCAAATAAATCACCCTACTACTTACAAATACTCAGTAGTCGCCTTTGCAGCACACTTGCCACCTCGACTGGTGGCGGCTTTCAAAGGAAGTCGTTGCTCCGGGGGCCAGCGCTGTCCTCTGCACATTCAGCACATGCAAGACAGTGGAGTATGAGTCGTGCAGTAAGACGAAACGGCCGTCTAGCGCTTTCCTGGATGTGTGGTGGCTGTCTCTCTGTGTCTAACTGCGACGAATCTACACAAAAATGTTTAGCTTGTCAGGGGTCATTCCCCTGACTTTTGCGAAAACAGGCTTATCTTTGTTAACCATGTGATGTTTTCCGGCATCTGTGTCGGATGGATACGGTTTCATTGCACGAAATACGTGCGGGAACTTGGTATTAGGCGTTTGGCCGATAGGTGAGCATGACAGTTGGCGTATATGGGACTGATTGATTCAATGTTGGTCAAAGTACATACAACTACCAAATTTGTTTGGCGATCGATCAGACAGCGTTGCTTTGTGTCAAAAAAGCAAATCGAAGTGTTGCGGAAGCTCAAGGCCTCTGCGACGTGAAGGACCCATCTAAAAGCACGTCATAGGTTTAAATTAACCGTTCGCGAGCACTAACCATAAACGTGAATAGTGGTGCCGTTTGCTGCGCACTGAACTAGCCGCCTCTTCAATAACATCATTAGTAGCAGGTTGGATAACGATGACTTCAGCGCCTGTGTCAAGGAGATAGGGTACGCCCGTAATACGATCGGTAACAAAGAAAGGCGACTAGACAGCCAGCAACCTCCCTCGACCCTACGTGCTGGCCGGCCCGTTTCCATGCATGTTGCGCTTGATGGAATAGGGCGGGCGATACGATCTGGCCTGATGACCAAATCGCTCGTGGGACCAACAACAGCTTGACCTAGCGTGAGGTTTCAAACGTGATCTAGAACGATTTCGACTACTGGAAGATTTCGGCAGTTGGATTCGAAGTGTGTTAGTTTCCCTAGTCGGTTGGTAAGTGCCGCTACTTGCGCTCTTGGTTCTGCTACCTTCGTACTGCAAGTAGACTGAACCTGAGATACTTTGGCGTTGGATTCCCAAATACGGTCGGCAATGTAGGCGAGGTGAGAAAGAAGCGCATCGCTTGCATACATGGGGTTATGCATGTTACGTGGCAGGCAACGAAGCCACATCGCTCTAAGGAAAGAGACACCAACAGAGGGAGATTTAGCCAGGGTCTGCAGCTTGTGCAGCAACTTAGAGGGCTTTCGATCACCTAGACCGGTTTCGTTAGGAAGCTGCGTAAGGCGAGCATGGTCTGATATGCCGAATGACTTTAAGACTATGGACTTAAGCTCATCGTAACTTTTCTGACATTCGGAAAGCTCCAAGCTGTCGTCGAGGTCATCGACGAATTGCGGAGGAAGCGTTGCGACAACACAGTGAAAGGTGACACTCTCAGACCTAACACCATGTAAGGAAAAATGGATTCTAGCTGATTAAACCAGGCCTTAGGATTAGTCGCTCGGAAAGGCGGGATCGGTAAACGGAACCCACTAACCTGATCGTCAATCTCGTTGTATGACCTCCAACGTGAAAAGATACGGAGCTTGTGAAAGTGAACGCAGCTAGTAAAACGTAAAAGCAGTAGGGTAGACAGAATAAGTTACCGGATCTAGAAAGAAATATCAGTATCAAACTCACCCAAAAAATTTTTCGGGGTCACCAATTATAGCGTGATGATTGTGCGTCACGTATTCGGTACGAGACTAGACGTCCAAGCAAAAGCAATGAGTAGAACACACAAAAGTAAGCTAGGGAAAAGTTTAGTGGACGAGTGGAGAGTTAGCTAATGCTAAAAGTAGGGCACCAGATATGAGCTAGCTAGGGGGAAGTTAGTTGGCGTCGAGTGCATTGCCAGAGTGTCCTTCGCAGTCGAGTCGCGCGCCCCAAAGGCGAATATCGTGTTCGTCGTTCAAATCAACGAGAAGGACGTTTCAACAGCCAAACCACCTACTTCCCTAATACATAAGAAAGGTATAATTGTAATATATTTTAGAATAGTTTAAGCTGTCATACGGGAGTATCTTTAGATCACTACACGTTAATCTAGGGCCGATTACATCATGTGAAATACGTTGAAATAGGTGGGTCGTGAGGGATAACTGATGGACGGACGCTGAAAGAGCTAACGTCACACCTCAGTGCACAACGAACAAGGTATCGGGCACTCTACGCTTCACAGACGGTCACACGCTGTCACGGCGTTCAATCACTACCAAAGCACGACACGTGGAAGAACACGAGATGAAGCACAATGATTGTATCAAAACTGATACCAATGCAATCTAGACGGGGAAGGTACATATATAGCTAAACAACCGGTTCGTTCGTAACAATTCAGAGGAGCAAGGGGTTTTTCCATGAATCCAATGTTGTTTTGTTCGTACACCCCTGTAAGTAAACGGAAAGAAACAGGATAAGACTGGCGGTCTATTCGAAGAACCATCGCGGTTTATATATCGTTAAACCACCCCCTCTCCTGCAGTAGGCACTGCCCCCAGTGCCTCGATACCCGGATAGTTGGCAACTTCGCCTTCTGCTGGAATCCCAGTGGTCTCTCTAACCTCTGGAATACATCCCGGGGTAATAACCTCTGTCGAAACATCCCTTGAGCTTTGTGTTGCAGATTTCAGCTGGTTGTAATGTACAGTTACGATAACAGCATTTGGGTTCGTGACGCTGTGTAAAACTACACAGTAGGTGAACGGACGTATGCTATCGAGTATGGCTCTTGCCACTGACGATGAATTTACCAGACATGCCCGGAGGTGGCTTCGGTTGAAACAGCCACACATTATCTCACACGTGGTAATCAGAACCTCTGCTGTGTCTGTCATAACACGTCCTCTGATGTCGCTGTGCTCTCAGACTGACGAATGCTGACTGAAAGCGCTCACATAGGTCTCTTACATGGTCCAAAATGGAGCAAAATTCCGCTGGAGGAATCGGTGAGAACCACTCTAGTGGGAGTCGCAGCTTTTGACCGTGTATTAGGAAAGCCGGAGAGTAGTCTGTAGTCGCCGGTGCTGACGCGCGTTAGACGATCATACATTGCGGACGTTTTTCATCCCACCGGTCTGACTGATGCCGCTCGATACAAGTCTGCAGAATCCCCTTCATGGTCCGATGCGTGCACTGCATCAGCCCATTACCTTGCGGATGGTATGGCGTAGTTCGCGTCTTTCTAACTGAGAGTAGGCGGCAGACTTCCTGTACAAGGTAGCTTCCGAAGGCGGCCCCCTTGGTCAGAGTGAAGCGATAACCATGTAACATAACGCGTGACCCACTCATTAACCAATGCAGTAGCGACCGTTGTCGCATCCGGATGATTGATGGGCACAGACTCACCCCCCTTCTTAAAGTAATCGCTCAAAACTAAACTGTTTCGATTTCCATTCTTCGTGAATGGATGAGGCCATATTAGGTCCACTCCCACTAGTTGGCCAGGAGCAGTAGCGAGTATCAGTGTCAGGGGGCACGAGGTGTCAGCGTATTTGCTTTGATAGCGGCACAATACTCGTATTCGTTGCAGAATTTAACAACATCTGTGTGGATTCCCGGTCACCAGTAACGTTGACGCACTGCAGCCTCTGTTTTCAGTTGGTCCGCATGACCTAATTCGAGTTGGATACTCTGCCGTAGTCCATGCACTTTCGTCGTCGGTGTGCTTATTTTCGGATCTGATTTGTCAATACGGTATGAAATTCCATTAACGACCTCTAGACTGCTCCAATGACCCCATAAGGTCCGTTCTGCTAATGAGCGTGATCGCATTTCTGTGCCAATAGGTTTCGATTAACATTCTACCTGAAGTTTATAAATATTCGATACGTAAGGATCATCAGCTTGTTCCTGCGCCCACCTTGTATCAGCATCGGTCCCTTGCAACAATACATTTACCTCATTGGGTGTCGAATATCGTCAGCATGAACCCCGGACTGCAACAGCTGGCGAACAACTCAACTTTGCGAGATTCGATGATCGGCGAAAATATATGCGCAGAATGCGGCTTACAATATCCGGAAGAAAACGAGGGGCGAACAATACACTGGGTTCAATACCCGTATTGTACACGTTGGTATCATGAAACCTGTCTTCTGCAGCCCCACATAATAACTGTTTTCTGGTGCATTTTCTGCGAAAAGATATTTGAATGACACTGCGCAATGAGTCGGTGGTCTTTGCAAACCGGACATGACAACTTGTGTTTCCTGTTCTGCTTTGCTGCATGTGCGCTAATGATATCGTTAAACATCCGCCACTTTACTGATAATTTCATTGCGATGTAGCAATGAACGCGGATGTAATTTCTTCTTCTGTTTACGTCCATCGTATAAAGCGAACCCCACGTCAACGTGGTGCGGTCGTGTAATCAGTTGTTAATTGGGCCACTATGTCTCCGGTTGTTTTCATGTGGGTGAATAATGCTAGATAATAATCCATATATGACTTGCTTATCCTTCCATGGTATCATCGAACAGGATGGAAGGAAGTATGGAGACACAAACCCCGGTGTACAGCGTGTAGCGCCCAAAAAGATAACTCTTACCTTTCATGTACAATTTACTTGTTGACCGATTGTACATTATTCCTTCTTGTTTTAAGCGTCCTTACAATCGGCTCGACACACAACTGCCTTGTAAGTTCCCACGCTCACGTGTACGCTCTCGTCTCGCTTCATGTTGTAGCCCATCGAATACAGTCCGCTGTGTCCGACTTCAATTGCCTTCTGATATCCGCGCCTAATTCCGCGCATCGTCTCGGACTAGTATTAACCAGTCCTACAAGTGTAAAACGTATGAAACGCTTATGATGAACCTGTACCTTTCGCCATACTATCGTATTGTGCAATGTACGCACAAAATACACATTGTAAATAGATAAATAAATGGCTTATTCTCGAATTTATCGAGGCACAGCACAGCAAGCATGATCAAAATTTGTAAGTAATTGTGTTTTGCAACAGACTCGTTGCTATCTATGTAATCGGCAGTGACCGAAAGATGTACTGGCTGCGCAGATTGAGGAAGCAATCATGAGAAATGAAGTCGTCAAAGGATGACGATATTTTGCGTTCAAATGCGCATAGTGCAAACAGTCAAGGCATGATAAGTGTAGAGAAAATGTTATAGGTGGACAGGGAATATCTTATTCTTGTACATATCAAGAAGATATTGAAATATGGCTCTTGTCGACTTGCCAGTATGTAGTTCTGGGCAGTGACTTGATTCAGTGGCGAGTCACATCCGCCGTGGTCGACGCGAAGTCGTCGCCATCGGCCGTCTAAAGTCCGCCTTTATGGAAGAAACCACGCGTACTTCCCCTAGTATCATTTCGTGCGACGTCACAACTCACCGCCCTGACTTTCAGCACCCTATTATAGTTCAACCAGACCACGATCCCAGTCTACAAGCTTTCATCTGCCCTATCAGCTTGGACTGAAATCTCTAAGAATCTACAGCAGTCGATATCGGCTTTTGCGGGGGGATCTCATAATGGTTTACCAAATTCTGAAGAACCCAAACCACATTTGTCGTCCGCTGCTGGAATTGAACCACAACACTAAACTAAGAGGTCATTCTCTGAAACTGACACTTCAGTATAGCCGGCTTGAATGCCGTAGAAATTTCTTTTCTCTCCGCGTGTGCCAGCCTTGGAACGCCCTCCCTAATTATGTCGTCTCTGCTCCCAATCTGGCGATATTTAAAAAACGTGTTGACCATGCATTGTCTCGCTTACATTTCATTTTATGACTTGTTAGCCTGGGGCTACAAAACGCAATCAAACGGTGTCTTGCCAAACGCCTAACCAATGGATTTATATGTTTAATACGCGAACATCTCCGCTATTCCGCATAAGTCTATGGTGAGTCCACCACAACGCTTTTCACTTTATTATGCAATTGATTTTCGCAATATTTTCCATCCTAAGGGACTTGTTAAGCAACGCTAATTTACCCGTAATAAACCATTGTTCCATTATTCCATCTCCCGAATCCAGCCCGCTGTCTCCCATGACCCCTCGCCGAGGTCGGGAGATGCGTAATCCGTTTCGGTTCTCCGACCATGTACAATGTAAATACGTTTAGGCTTGTATATATTGTCTATATTTGTCCCGTTTATGATGGAATAACGTTTTGACCACAAACAAAAATCAAAAACCTCCGAAAAACCATTTTCTAAAAGAAATTCAAAAACCAACCAATCTAAACACACAGATCATTCGTTCATTCTTTTTGGTTTCCTGAGCGTGATTTTCTATGTTCTTTCCTCTACATTCCCCAACCCTCCCCTTCGATCGAGTGGCCCACACGAACAATATTTTCGACGACCCTGACGCGAACGCTGGTCGTTTCTCCGCCGGACATGTATCGCTTCTTCGCGTGACGAGGGTCGCTTCTTCTTGGGACGGCGGTCGTTTCTTCGTGGGACGGTGGTCGTTTTGGCGCGGGGCGAGGTGCGGCGAGGAGAGAGACCACTCCCAAGCGCACTGTTTAGTAGCAGCGGAGGTTGAGGTCATGTCGGCGTTTTTCTTGGCTAGCCACCTTTTTGCAGTCCAACAAGCCCACTCCGACGGTTTTCCGAAATACACCCTGCCCTGCAATCGAGAAATAATAAACCACAAACGGTACAGCGGACTCCAATTTCCGGCGAACCCCGATTTGACACAAACGCTCGCTCATTCGTACTCGGCACGCTTTTACCCTACGAACCTCGATACAACAATCATTTTCGATATCGAAGGTTTTCTATGTTCAGCCTTCTAGGGGGGAGCACTGTAGACCCAAAAAGATAACTGCTATTTGTATGTACTATTTAATCGTTGACCAAATGTTCCTTATTATTTCTTATAATGTTCCTTACAGCCGGCTTGACACTCGACCGCCTTGTAAGTTCCCGCGCTAACGTGTACCTCCTGCCTTTCTTCAGCCATCCGCTACTATTTGTAGCCCATCGAATACAGTCCGCTGTGTCTGACTCCAATTGCCTTCTAATATTCACGCTTACTTTGGCGCAACATTGTGTTTACTTGTCCATGGGTGAAGGGGGTCGCGTTCGTTATTACACATGCTCAGTGTGAGCATGTTGCAACCGCACATACAGAATCTTTACATCGGAAGAAGTTGTTAGCTTATGTTTTAAAAGGGGCAGCAGTTCGCGCTGGTGTATTCCATCGTTGCCGCATGCGACCGTTTAGCACTACCTTGTAGCGAAGATCGTCAAGAAGCCTACGATTTATGACTTTTAGCATCGGCTGGATGTTATTTGTTGGTAACAACAAGTGTGATCATTTTCTGAACAGACTGCCCTCTTTTTACCCGTGCACATTTATAAATTACAGCTACATGGTCCCCCTTTTTGGCAAATGTACGGCTTACATGTTGCAGCCACAACGATTAAAAAGCAGTGCTGCTGTCGTCATATTTTAGAACACAGAATGATAACTGTGCCAGTCAAATGCGGGCGACCAAGGTTAGTAATCGTTGAAATGGGCGATTGTGTGTCAGCACATTAAGTAGGCAGAAATTAACTAGGTGGATAGTTGGTGCCCGAGCTTGTTACCAAAATGTTAGTCGCAAAATCTTATTAGCTGAAAGTGCTTGGGAAGAAGCACAAAACCAAGGCGAGATAAATGTGCGGGTATTGTCCTCATGGCACCGTAATAATAGTGATTATCAGTGCACTTCGTGAACAGTATATCGCCCAGCTGCCTACGAGCGGAGACGGAGAGTATGACAACCACGAAATGATACGGAATACTGAGCCGTAATAACCGATTAAGCCGGAATGTGGTGTTCACCAGTGAAACCGCTGTCCGCGCCAAGGGACATCAGTAAAAAATGGGTCAATAAGGTCCGATAGTAGTGAATGTCAATGCATGCACGACTAAACAAACCTCGGCTGTGTAGTTATAACAGCAATGTGCCGGACCTTCGATTGAGTATAGCAGTTGCAGTAGTGTGGTAGTATAGGTGGTTACACGGAGGAACAGAAGATGCGGCGGAATGGAACGCAGTTGGCAAACGTGTAAGCAGTGGTTGGGGAAAATCTCAATGACCGAAATAGACGGGTACCGAAGGCAGCGAACGTAATTGGTTCGCAATTGACCACATCGATACAGAACGCACAGGCGAGAAATCACCACATATAATGCTTATTGCCAACAGTCGTATGGATAATATATAAGCCAAACGACTGAGGCAGTGAGTGCAACTGTCCTAATCCATTAAGTCTTTGCAGAACCCAGCAGAGAAAATCACCGTATATAGTAACCATTGCATACTAGGTTACGAGAAGTGTGGAAGCCAAAAGACAGAGGTGAATACTGAGAGGTTGTACCATGTTCCAGTTCTTCCGCTAACCAGGTAAAATCAACCGCAGTGCGGTACGAGGCCTTAAGTCCTTGTGCACTGCATGCAATTAGGTCTGTTGGTTTTATGAGTGCGACGAAGTATTGCGCCTGATATTCATGTTCCATGTATGTGTGTAGGACAGCTTTGATGCTCCTGCGCGTGAAATACGGGAACATTTGATAAAGATGGTAGTGTAGCACGCACCCACAATCAGCTGTGCATATTCAGTTGAGAGGAAAAGCACCAGCAACATGTTCTTCCACCGAGCAGTTTGCCGTGTACGGTGTAACATTTAAGTTGTGTTCATATTTTGCACTACACCGAACTGTAACGTGGGCCCAGATACACGCAACCTATATAACACTGCTATATCCGTTGCATCAGCCTTGTGTGATGTAGACTATGCGGTTAATGAAATTGTCGACTACCGTCCCATTACGTAGTAGGCGATAAGATACCGGGATATAAGACTAATAAGGCCAGATTAATATCAGGCCATTGTCCTCAAGCATAAAACGGATTATCCGCGCCATATGAACGCGCAAACCATAGAGGAGTCCATACCTAAGTCTCTCGGGTGCATTAAGCAGAACAACCTGATTTCATCGGTACCCTGTCAAGAAATTTGCGCGATTTCAGAGTATTGCGCACTATGCCAGACGGCGTAATAGTTTTATCCTAGACTGTAAAGCTCTGTGTGTAACCACATTTGCGTGGTTATTTTGACCTGTATGCGATTAGCACAGAACATGTTAACAGTGTGTACTTTCATAAACTTGGTCTATAAAGGTTCAAGATGACGGACATTGCAGTGACCTGGAGATTCCCCTGTTTGGCTGCCGCATGCTGCGTAAAATATTACAAAATTATATTTTCTCGATGTACATAGCAAATTAGCCGCTCGCCTGTTTTGACGTTGCTCGCGATTGTTTGAGCCA
>CALYDF020005170.1:0-14636 GCA_944474145.2 Dicrocoelium dendriticum | reverse complement strand
AGGGAGGGAGGGAAGCTGAGGGAGAAAGGATAGCACCGCAGACTCGTGAGTGTGTATCTCTCTCAAAACAACAACAACGGCGGAGGAGGCAAGAAGGAGAGAGATACACACAGACTGTGAGTGCTTCTCGAAAGTCGAACGACTCCTGGCCGATCAAAATCGGGTGCAGAGAAGCGGAGATCGAGGCGAAAACAGGAAGGCGTATCTTCCAAGTCAGAGCTCCCGAGGCGAAAGGACTGGCTCGTCTCTAACATCCGTACCTGTGTTGCGTTGGGGGGCGGAAATCTAGTCGATATTCGATGGCGCGCGCGAGACCCTCATGTGCCCATTTTCGGTGTGCAATAAACGTGTACCCCCCTGTCTTATCGTTCTCGCTACAGTGGTGCCGTGACCAATCGCCATGGAGTTGACCCGGTTGGAGCAATTTGCGGCCGGTGACGTGGAGGCGTGGCTCGATGAGTTCGACGGAATTGCGGCTTGCACGGGTGTGAGGGGATGCAAATTTGCTAATTGCTTTGGGCACACGGTTAAGTGGACGAGCCAAGGCGGCGTATTTGCTCACTCGAAACGCCAAACCCGGTTGTTCGTTCGCTGAGATGAGGGCTGCCTTGTGTGCAGAATTTGGGAAGGATCTGGAGAGAGAACGAGCACTGCAACGATTTCACGCAGCCAGGTGGGACGAACAGGAGGATTTGATGGTGTTTTTCCAGCAGCTGGACAGACATCTAACGATTGGGCTCCCCGAGTTAGAGGGCAAAGCAAGAGAGCGCCTACTGAAACAGCAGTTTATCCGAAGTCTGCCCGGTCCACTCCATGATCAGGTGAAATTGGCGTCGCTGGTGGGAGACAGCAAAGCGTTGGATCTGGTGACGGTCGCCCAGAATTTGTCGGAACGAGTGACAGTGAGAAGCATCCAGCATGCTGAGTTGGAACAGAAAGTAAATCGCCTATCCGAAATGGTGGAGCAACTATTGTCGATAGAGTCTTCAAGCACCATTTCACAACGCAATGTACGGGTAATCCGAAACAGTCGCCGCTGTTTCCGATGCAAACAGAGTGGTCATGTGGCGAGATTCTGCACCAACGTCAATGTGCCCCATTGTTTCTCTCTATCCATGCCGAGTCGGTGGCGAGTACCAGTCCTCCAGGTAACTATAGAAGGTGTGTCTGTCCGAGCCATAGTAGACACAGGAGCGGCAGTGTCAATTACGAAGAGGTGCAATGGGGTTCCAGTAAACCCATCTTCAATCACGATGCAGACGGTCGGCGGGCATTCTTTGAAAGTGACGGGCACGCAGCGGTTACGAATCAGGATAGGAGAAACGCTCATCAGCCATGACATGTTCATCGTGGAGGAGACGACCGAAACCATCATCGGAACCGACATCCTGAAACGGCTCGGTGTCACAATTGACCTGAAAAACGATGTGGTGATCGTGGCTAACGAGACGATCGAGATAAACAAGGGGAGATCCGACCGGATTGGTGCCCTCACAGCCGTGCCTGATTGTCAGAACCGTGCAATACGCAACGTACTGAGCAGGTATGCCCACTTATTCACAGACGCGGAAGATGATTACGGATTTTGCAATTGGGTTGAACACCGAATACCGTTGATCCCAGGAGGACAATGCAAGCCAATCTTCAGACGAAGTCCACAGAACACCTTGGTTGAGGTACAGAAGCAGGTGACCGAGATGGAATCGAAAGGAATCATCAGGCGAACGCACAGCCCGTATTCATCACCCGTGCTATTGACGAAGAAGGCCGACGGAACCTATCGATTTGCATCGATTTCAGAGAACTAAACAGGGTGACGGTGAAGGATGCATTCCCGATGCCTCAGATGGAAGAAATTTTCTCAAGCCTTCACAGTGCGAAGCAGATATCTCTGATTGATCTCCGCTCGGGATATTGGCAACTGCCGATCGCAGAAGATGATCGCCACAAGACGGACTTTCAGTGTCAATGGCCAGCAGTATGAGTTTTTGAGAATGCCGTTTGGATTGTGCAACGCCCCAGCTACATTCAGGCGTTTGTTGCTGATGGTCCTCGCGAACCTGCAAGGCGTGGTTGTGTACGGTGCTGACATAATCGTCTTCTCTGAGACGGAACAGGAACATGTGACCAGACTTGGAGCAGTACTGCAGAGGCTAGATGAAGCTGGTCTGAAACTCAGTCGTAAAAAGTCGCAGATTGCCCAAAAGTCGATTGTATGCTTGGGTCACATCGTGGGCAATGGTCAAGTCCATCCACTTCCGGAGAAACGCGAGACGATCAAGTGCTTCGCAAAACCAAAATCCAAGCATCAGCTCCGTTCGCTCTTGGGTGTGGTGGCATATGATTCAAAGTTTGTGCCCCAGTTCGCAGAGTAGGTCATCCCGTTGTTAAAGCTGCTTCGCAAGGACGTGCCCTTCGTGTGGACAGCTGAAGCGGATCAGGCCTTTGACCATCCAAAGGCAGGCATAGCAGAAGCCCCGACATGTCTACGGCTACCCAATCCTGGTGAGAGGTTCACTGTGGTTGTCGACGCAAGCAACGTGGCCATCGGTGCGGTTTTGTCTCAACCGGCTGGGGTGGTGGAGTACGCGAGCAGAGTGCTGACGGGGGCGGGACAGAAGTATTCAACAACGGAGAAAGAATGCATGGCCATCGTGTGGGCGTTAGAGAAGTGGAGAAATTACTTACTGGCGAATGAATTCCGGGTCGTCACTGACCACAAACCGCTCTCGTGGTTGATGACGGCGAAAGACCCGCGGGGACGGCTTGCGCGATGTGCCTACCGATTGCAGGAATTCAACTTCACCATTGAGCACGTGGATGGAACGCAAAATGTATTGCCAGATATTTTGTCACGCCCGTGTTTGGACGACATCATGCCAGACAATGCCATACCGGTGCGTGCGATCGCGATGGGGGAGAGGAACCTGCTGGGAGATCAAAGGACAGATGAATTCGTGAATGTGTTGTGCTCTCACTTACGGGCTGGCACCAAACCGGAGGCTACATCGGAGGAAGTGGAGGAACTCCTCAAGATCTGGGACAGGTTGAAGGTCGAAAACGATAACGTGGTGGTGGCGATAGACGGACGGAAAGTGCCTCTTGTTCCACCAAATCAGCGAGAACGTGTGATGCGCATAACTCATGCTGGCGCCCATATGGGATTCGAGCGGGTCTTTGAATTGCTGCGGAGGCGAGTGTTTTGGCCAACCATGAGGAAGGACGTCGCGGCATACCATCGGGAGTGCCCAAACTGCCAAACGAGTCTGGAGATGGCGTCCCCGAGACCGCCGATGCGATCGATGGAGGTTGGTGAGCCACTTCAGTGTTGGGGACTGGACGTCTTTGGGCCCTTACCAGTGAGTCGAACAGGAAACAGATACATTCTAGTGATGATTGACCACTTCACTCGATGGGTGGAAGCCATACCAATCAAGGACCAAACAGGTGAGACAGTGTCGCAAGTATTCGAATTCAATGTGCCTGCAAGGTATGGGATCCCACAGTGTATCGAGTCAAGAGCGTTTAAGTCAGTGTTGGACAAGTGAGGCATCCAGAGACGGCGAACTTCACCGTACCACCCACAAACCAACGGGATGACCGAGCGGTTCAACCGGACATTGAAGACGTGGATAAACTGCACGAAGTTGGCATGGGAAGATGCGTTGCCTCAGGTTCTGATCGCGTATCGGACCAGCATGCAATCAACCACCAAGGTCTCGCCATTCGAATTACTGTTCGGCAGAGAACCATGGATTGCGCTCGATACTTGCCTACCGAACCAGGGTGAGTGGAAACATCCAGCTGAGCATCAAGAGCGACTGCGATGGAAAGCTAGAAGCGAAACCAAAGCTCGACAAGCGCGGAATAAGCGAAATTACGACGCCAGGCATGAGGCTCACAAGTGGAGGCCATTCAGGATTGGAGAACGGGTCAAGTTACGGAACAACGATCGGCCGGATCATGACGGGCCGGGCGCAAGCAAGTTCAGAGAACGCTGGAAAGGCCCCTACACCATTATCGACCAGAAAGCGGGCAACTTCTTAATCGACTGCGGAGGAATGAAACGTTGGGTGAATGCTGCTCTCCTGCGACCATGGTACGAGAGGAAGAAAGGTCCTGGAGGAGGGGCGGGTGTAGAGGGGCCGCTTCCAAGAATGGCTCTGGGGAGCTCTTCGGAGCTAGCTGAGAGCGGATCGCGAAAGACGGCTAGCGACGAGCCTGGGCCCGGAACTACGGAGCGGGAATATGTGGACAGCGCAATAAATCAGACAAATACGCCGCTAGCGCAGCCCACAGGACCGAGGCCGAGCCGATTGACACAGCCCAGAACAAGCAAGTCGACAGCTCTCGAACGACTCCTGGCCGATCCAAATCGGGTGCAGAGAAGCGGAGATCGAGGCGAAAACAGGAAGGCGGATCTTCCAAGTCAGAGCTCCCGAGGCGAAAGGACTGGCTCGTCTCTAACATCCGTACCTGTGTTGCGTTGGGGGACGGAAATCTAGTCGATATTCGATGGCGCGCGCGAGACCCTCATGTGCCCATTTTCGGTGTGCAATAAACGTCTACCCCCCCTTGTCTTATCGTTCTCGCTACATTGGTGCCGTGACCAATCGCCATGGAGTTGACCCGGTTGGAGAAATTTGCGGCCGGTGACGTGGAGGCGTGGCTCGATGAGTTCGACGGAATTGCGGCTTGCACGGGTGTGAGGGGATGCAAATTTGCTAATTGCTTTGGGCACACGGTTAAGTGGACGAGCCAATGCGGCGTATTTGCTCACTCGAAAGGCCAAACCCGGTTGTTCGTTCGCTGAGATGAGGGCTGCCTTGTGTGCAGAATTTGGGAAGGATCTGGAGAGAGAAAGAGCACTGCAACGATTTCACGCAGCCAGGTGGGACGAACAGGAGGATTTGATGGTGTTTTTCCAGCAGCTGGACAGACAACTAACGATTGGGCTCCCCGATCAAAATCGGGTGCAGAGAAGCGGAGATCGAGGCGAAAACAGGAAGGCGGATCTTCCAAGTCAGAGCTCCCGAGGCGAAAGGACTGGCTCGTCTCTAACATCCGTACCTGTGTTGCGTTGGGGGACGGAAATCTAGTCGATATTCGATGGCGCGCGCGAGACCCTCATGTGCCCATTTTCGGTGTGCAATAAACGTCTACCCCACTTGTCTTGTCGTTCTCGCTACAATATGTTCACTTAGTCTTTGCACGAGGTCCCCGCGCTGCCGTTTACATTGGCGTCACATAAACCAACATGAGGTAGTCGACCAACGCGCGTTCGATGAAGTTGATTTAACACTTGTAATGGGTGCAGTTTGTTGATAGATCCAAAGTGAAACCACATCAGTTTCAGATGGCGAACTTGTGGAGTTTATAAATGATATGTGGGGACACAGATATGGTTTAGTTGTATGGCGAACATTCGTTGCAAGTATGTCCACAAGGAATACAAGTAATGATTTTATACGGGTTAAAAAGCATGTGTTTTGATTGATCACCCGCAACGATAGAGAGGAGTGCTGCTACTGTGTATGTTGAAGGAGTGTGGGCCGGCTCCGTTGATGAAATTCGGCCTCCATCCATATGCCACCCGGTATTATTCCTTCTGGCTTACACAAGATATGGTGTGTGTGCATGGAACTGTGATTGGTGCTGCACAAACCTGAGTATTCGCAAGCGTGCTGTGGCTGTGTAGGCTGCAGAGACAGGCAAACCCAGAACCGGATGCCGCCAATCATTAACGGTCTGGTGAGAGCTATCGAAGAGGTTACAAAAGGAAACGGCTCTATTAGTAAGAAACTCGCGTTGCTCAACTCGATTAAGAAGGCAATTTTTCACCGTGTAATATTCACTCATACTGCATTTTACCCTTGCATAACTTGGGAACTGACCGCCTGGTCATCATCATGAAGCCACTCCTGTTTGTTTTTCTATATGGTTTGTTTTCGGGCGATACCGGAGGCTGTGTACGATCTCTTCGTAATTCGCCGGACCACAGTTCTTCTGCTATTTATGCAACAAAGAATATTGATCGTGACATGGATATAAGAGGTTTTGATTTGATGTTAGGCGAGAATTATCACCTCTCAAAGTCCTACCTATGGCCTAGTTTTCTCCTCAAAATGTTTTAACCTGGGAACCATCATTTTAGCTCATAGGGTTATTGATTGTCCACGAGTTGAACCCCAAGTGTGCACCCGACTATCTGAGTTTTAATTCATCAGCTGCTGGACTTTTGCAAAGCCCGTTCATAAACGCAGCCCTCTGCTTTGAATATTTGCAATAACGAAACAGCAATAAGAAACTTGGGGATGAAGTTATGTTTGCTGCATGGAACCGAACGTGCGACATTTGATCGTGAGGCAGAAGCACCGCTTGTTTTATTCTACCGGTGGTCTCACGTTTTCCTTGCCATTCCTTAATTAAGTTCGTACAGGTTGCTGTCAGAGCATATTCACAGATGGCAATTAGCTCGGCTTTTCTTGACCATGGCTGCATCCAGACAAATAACTGACGAGCGAATTCATCCCCATCCACACCATCATCTTCATCAACATCGTCCTCATCATCATTACCATCAACATCAGCAGCGGCAGCAGCATTACACATTAGCTGGATGAGAGAAACACACCTCAAACCATGTGATGCAATGCATAAAGTTAAGATATACGAAAAAGCAATATATTAACCATTATAGAATGCAAAATTAAGCAACATCTTGTGCAAAAGTGAGATTATGGTTGGAGGAGGAAGATGTCAATTAGTGTGTCAAACTAAACGTATTCGTTGTCCTTCGAAACCCAGATTTGCAGCCGGAAGAAATCAAGCAGCGCACAAATTCGAAGTGAAGCTTTCTTTCCATTTGGTTAAGTCATCTCCTGGCCTCCCCTCCTCTTCTTCCATCCAGGCCCTGACATAAAAACTGCGCACGACACGGGAATCGGTGTGCTGGTTTGCGCAACATGCAGTCGGAGCCTGTTGCGTGAAATAAAGGTGCTGAGCGGTTCACTCGCTCTTCCCACACCAAATATGCGCTACTGGTTCATACGGTGCTCCCACCAGACATGAGCTAATTTCAGAAGGCAGCGGTGGTTTTTATGTCTAGCGATTGGATGAGCCAGACGAGCTAATCCACAAAGGAGCTTTGTCACAACACGTGAGTTTCCTTAGTAGGCACTACTGAGTGAACGTGGCGAGAGCGAAAATTCGATAGGAACATTTTTTCAATATGGAGGCACTTAGTATCGGGGTAACGGTTAGGTGATAACTAAGCCACTGTGAATGCACCATAGACAGACGTTAGCCGTCTTATTGTTTATACAATTGTTTAAACAATATTTGTTTATACATTGGAACAATACTGGTAAACCAAATCTAGGCTTGACAGTTTCCGTGGGCTGGTTTGTATGAATTGCATAATGTAAGAAATGTGACGAAAAAGTGAAACGTGCAAACGTAGGCTCATCATGATGTTCACGTTTACACAAGTAGACCCGTTTACCCGTTTCGTGGGGGTTGGTGAGCACAAGGTTCGTCTGTGTCTTGTCGTCACTCGATGTCATGAATACAAACCAAATAATGCTGATGGTGTCCATCGTCTATTCGATTTTTGGTAATGAGTAGTGTGGGTGTATAACTAAAAAGGCCGAAAACGTGTTTCACGGTGGACAAATTCGAAGGGAAAAATATTTTCGTCAACATATCAGTCGACTGCATGAGGTGACCAGTTTCAGCCTGTGATTCCTCAATTTCGTGTTGCGACTATGTTATCAAGGACTGCTTCGAACAGTCGAGGTCGTCTTGAAGGTCGTCTTGATGCAACTTCCACAAGACAACCGCTGAACTAAAGGCCGCGTGTGTATATACTGGCGTCTGAGGGAATGGGACCGGTATGTGACACATGTTGGTGCTGCGTCGGAATATTGGAGCAAATTGTAGCCGTCGATCATTGGCTGTATCCTCGGTGTTTCGAGCACATCTTTTTGCTGAGATGAGTGGGGGGGAACACCACGCTCCACTATCCGGAGGCTGTTCGCATGTTTATACAGCAGCATTCGGGTTAGCACAATCTGCATACAGCAATCAATTATTCGCTTACAAGCTGCGAGATCAGTTAACCGTTTCCAAGAGAGGAACCTGTGCGTATTCCCTTTAATACGATGATAATTTTGCCATGGAAAAGATTGACACTACCCACCTAGAGTTGTCCGACGACAAACCGTCGAGATTCGACGATCACGGATTGTGGCTCGGTAGGGTAAATGTGGAATGCGTGTTGAAGACAATTAACGAAAAGTGTCTGAGTGCAGCAGCAGCAAGTTTCTATTGTATGGAAAAAAACCCAAAATATCGTACATTTGCAAAACGGAATAGACAGTGTGCAGCTTGTATGGTCAACGCGGACATCCCTAACGCAGTTTTCGTGCTGTTTCCCTGCGCCGCACCGCTAGGCTATAGCCATATACTAGGCACCTGTAAGCATCTGATGGTAATTCCGTTACCGAAATGCACGCATAAGTATGTTGCTAATGAAACAACCACGTGGCGGAGCTGTACACTATCGGACGCGTCTCCAGATTGCGGATTGGGGAATGCGTTCCTTATGGAGGTAACTGCGAATAAGTCGCGTCTACTTTGCAAGCCAAATGAATAAGCAGTAGCGGACAGTCAGCAGCAGCGTCTCAAAGCGTGGGGATTTCTGGGCTGGTCACTGGTTCTCCATCAAACATAACAAGTGCACATTCGGCACTGTGGCAAAGCCAGTGTGACAGGCTATGGGGTCAATGGCCACTCACTTTTGTACCCAGAAGTGATAAGCTATCGGAGGGCGGATGAACAACCTGGCTTGTCACCGGCTACCGTGTGGACTGCAACTGAACCAAAAGAAGGCGAATGAGCCATCTGGTTGTCAACGGTCCTCGTATTCCTAAACCTGGGTGAATCGCCCCGCTGCCTTGCGGCTCAGGTCTTTAAGACCAATGGCTCGGTGTGCGGTCCCTTTAGTCAACCCTCTTCTTCGGCCTGGGCAATCGAGAAGTTCACAGCCCACGCAACACATGAACCCTCCTACTTTTTTCGCTGACGGTTTCTTTTCCTCCTTTTTGTTGCTTTTGCTTATTTGTTGTGGCATCCTGCCAATTGTTTATTGGCTAAGTGTTAAATACATACATAAAATATTGAAACAATGCCCACAAGTGAACAATGCAACACCCAATAAAGTGACAACTATTAGTTTGTTGTAGTGTGGTTCTAGTACAAAGGCGCTAACAAAATTGGCACAATTCCGACGATATTTCTGCGTTACTGACGATGTTTTGTGGAATGTACAAACTGGGCGGTACTACACCAAGTACCTGTGCATTTAGAATGGAACCGAGTAAGAAAATATTTCCATAGTATATTTACCGGGGAATCACGTGTCTGTACCCTGTTGACCGCAATGAACAACCACTGTAAGCAATTGGCATTTGTGCACATTGTTTGGGTCACTGAAGATATGCCTACAGAAATAACGCCTTTGGAAATGGCGCTCAATGCCTGTTACATGTATGGAGAGAGAGAGAGAGAGTAATTTCTCGTAGCAATCTGACCATCCATACTACAATTTCAAACCCAGCTGCTATCGCTTCAGGTTGCTATTGCAAGGACTCAACTTATCTAGATCCATGCGATTACTGTACATCGCGTTTCGATAGATCATTCTGTGATCATCCCGTCAAAGTCACCACTACCTTGAGGTTTCTGCACCCATTTTTGGTCAATACGTCGCTGGTTTTGGCAGCGTGGTTTTAAAGTCGTTCCACATAGCAGAACGGCAGTGATACTTTAATGTCGGACGTGTACTGTGCACGTGCATACCGCTGTCTATTTATTGTACTACCGTTGAGGCGCTTAATTCCGCGTGATTCAACACTTCAATTTGCGTTCACCCTCGTGTACAACTGTAGTCACCGTTCGCACCAATAACCGTCTCGTTTTGTTTACTAGGAATAGGTCGTTGCTCAGTATTTTCCTACCACCGGTATACAGGTACTGGGAAATGCGAAGCTTCGTCGCAGTTAGACTCATGCATGCAAACACCACGCATTCAGGAAAGCACTAGTCGTCCATTTCGCCATCTTTGCACTCGTCAGTAGTGCGCAGCCGCTGAATCTTGCCGGATTAGAACTCACGATCTTACCCTTACGAGCCGGCGACTTATGCCACAGAGCCATGGGTGACGGCAGTAACCACTGTGTTTCAGCATCTTCACCAATACACGATAGTTGATGGTGAGAAACACACCTCAGCTAATGTGCCGCAATACAAGAAGGTAGGATACAATGTTACAGTATAAAACATACAAAAGCAGGTAATATAATGTGCTATATTATATTATGTATTTCGTGTGAAATCGGAATTGGAGAGAAACAAAAAGGGAGTGGATGGACAAAGAAACTCACAGCACAAACGCCACTTGGGCTGGTTCTTATTCATTTCAGCCAGTGTGTTCAACTAAACATGTTCATCGCCCTTAGGACCTTAGCCAGGCAGTCGGGATGCACAAACCGACGCCAACTTCGAAGTGGGGGTTTTCATTTCTCTCGACCAAGTCATTGCTTGACCTCCCTGCCTCCTCTTCCAATAGCACCCCGGCGCGCAAACAATGCAGGTCTTGGGAGTCGGTGTGCTGGGATGCGCAACAGGTGACCTAGCCATCGGAGCCTGGTGCGTAATATAATTATGCTGAGCGGTTCACTTGCTCTTGCTGCACCAAATAAGCGACGCCGAGCACGCTCATTACTCACACGGTGCTCCCACTAGACATGAGCCAAGCTGCGAAGTCAGCGATCATCGAAAGTGATTAGCCTCTCCATGCCTGTTGACCTGATGAGCTAGGTTTCACAACCAAATGAGAGAATTGAACTGACTGCTGCGCTATAAACTCCGCACTTCAGGGCGAGAGTGACCTCGCGTCATCGCCACAGGTGACGGAGAGTGGCAAAAGCACCTCGAGCTTTCGCTATACGTTTCGTGACATCATCACCGATCCCACGGGCGGTACTATAGCTGCTCAATACTTGAATTCCTGAACGAGTTCTAGCTGAGCACCACCAAGCGTTAGCGCAGGGGTGGGTCCTTGCCAATCTTGGAGAAGTACATTGCATTTTGATGGAGCAAAGCTAATCCCAAAACGACAGACAGCCAGTGCTAATCGGTCCAGTGCTGCTTAGCGCGTTTGGGCGTGGTCACAAACTAGGGAAATATCGTCCGCATACCAATTCAGGAATCCGCTCACCAGAAGGTAAATCCACACCTTCTAGGACTGATATCTAACTGCGATAAAGCGCTGCTCATCCTCCACTCTCACGCATGTTCTGAATGTGCAAAGGACTGATTTTGCCCCCAGAGCTCTGGGGATTGTGCAAAACACCCCCTATATCATGTAATCGAGTTGTGGTGGTTCTGATGATAACTAATATTACACATTCAGCAATTGTGTTGAAGTATAACTGCTTCTCCACTACACAAGCCGGGCACAACGCATTTGCTTGTCTGCGCATTCACGTTCACTTCACCGACATTTTCGTCGGAATTTCTCTTACGCATCTAGTTGATGTACGTTTCGACTTTAACCCAAATTCTGCATCTGTCATCTATAGCACAGACGAACACCGATGGTATTCGCGAATTGTATTGCATATCGGAATACAAGGACTGTGTTTAGTACAAGCAGATATAGTATTCAGCGGTTTCAGAATACGAGGCAGCTGGTGATGGAGAAGTGGAGCAGAAATTCTGCCAGATGATCGGAAGACTAACCTAGAGTATGCGCACGACATTCCTTGGGTCTAACCCAATAGCTATGCATACGCAACCAAGTGAACCGCTGTTGTATTGTACGCTTTGGCGTGCGCTCTGCACCTACAAAATGCATGACTGGACCGATACACCACCGGTTTTAGCTATTATTGAAAATTTAAAGCAGTTACTTTCCTACAACGGCTTGAAAACAAGGAATGATGGTGAAGGCTGGTAGATGCATGCTTTTCGTATGGTCTCCTCAATACCGATAACAAAAACCAGTATACATAGATATAGCTAACGGTAGATGCAATCAAACAAGCTTGAGGTTTAGTAGGAATGACAGAAATTTACGCCGTATCCAGGGCAGCTTTAGGCAGCCAAATAATTGTTGCTGAATTCACAGCGCTGGCTTCGTCCTGCTCATAGCGACAGCCTCAGCAAACCGAAGGAAGTGAGGATTGGCGTGACATAACACAACTTTAAACGTTGAACCTAGCTCTATCCTGTGACCTGAGAATATTAGGTGTTCACTTATCGAGGAAGCCGGCGGTCTACGCGAGCACAGAATTTGACGGATTAGGAAACCTGTGCGACTTGAAGCTCCAATCTCATCTCGGCACATGCTCCTTTATTCGGGAAGTCAGAGTCCGATCAGTTCTCTCCACATGAAACTGTCGCCGCAGTCATACACAATTTGGTATACACAGTAGAAGTTACCCCCTTGATATGGTGAGCTTCCTTCGTTAGAGGTATATGCGAATTTCAGGTTCGGTTGGTGACGACAACGTGCACAGCATAGTAACTTCCTTGTGTAGCAGCAATTCCACGCATACTTGAGTTCAGTGTGGATAGATCACTTTTGAAATGTAACTCGATATACATTTTGTTACTGAATGTCGTGTGCATAAAACCCTTTGGCCCTCGAGGTTGCCTGTGTTTCCCCATACATCTTTCATGGTAGCCGTTCGACATAAACCTTGCTGTAATTACCACTAGCTCATGGTCCAGACAGTCGACTAAACAAATTCCTGTGGTACAACTAACTAGGATCTTCACGAGTGTCCGTTTGTACTGCACTGATGTGAAGCTGGCGAAGTGTAGGTAGTGACCGGATCAAGTTGATTTCGGTAAGTGGACCTCCTTATTATTCACTCATCCCAGCGAGTAATGCGAATGTCTAGATATGACAGACAAAAGTTCTGTTCTGCTTCGCATGTAACCCGTAAGTTAGCATGCGCACTGCTCGAGCTTTCTACCAACTGTGTGGGGTGCTGCTCCGAGGAACAAAAGCCAAAATACCATGGACATTTCGTTTGTAGTAGGGTGCCTGGGCTGTTTCCATAGCAATGATTATTTGTGTCATCGGTATGAAGAACTCAGCGAGAACAGGACCTACTGGGCTACCCATTGATGCGAAATCGATTGGACGATGCGGTGTGTTCCGGGAAGGAAAATCCACATTCTACGTGTACACTAGTAGAGATTCTCTCAACAATTCCGCCGGAATTGGTAACGTACTGCCAGTTTTTAGCTACTTCGCCCACGTAACTAATCGTCTGATGTGGCGTGACTTTGGTAAATAGGAATTCTATATCCGACGAACACACATGACCAAATTGAGCTGGTGGACCTACAAATGCGTGTTGTGACTGAGTTGCAGTTGATGTCGGCAAATCAGTCAATCCATGTGAAAAGAAGCTTTATACAACCCTATGGAAGCATTCTCAGTATTCTTCGCACTAACACTGCAGAAAATAATACCAAAAAACCTAAATAGGAAGTTAGAAATTGACTACGGTCAAACGAAATATTACATGTTCTGTCAAGCATGTGGTCAAGAAAACGGTGTTTTATTCCTGATGCGCCGATTGTAGGCGTGTTGGATAAGGCAGGCTGGAGTCTCGATATGATTAAATTAAAAGATCAATCTTATGTGGTCAATGGTATATTGCGGAGAAAAGAAGCTGAAACCGGATGATCAGTATGGGGTGAGCAAAAGAAAGGCAAAATTATCAACAGTAAATAGTGAACAAACACAATTGTCAATTTGCCGTTTACAAATTTCCCGTCTGAACGGTCCACACATGGTATTATGTAGTATACTGGACATCCTCTGTGGTTTATAGGCAAAATGTAGGTACACTGAGGTGAGTTTCTACCTCTGCTGTTTTGTGGGTCGTCTAAGTTATGTGAAATAGTGCAGTACGGCTAGTAGTGCACGGTCGATACGAACTTTCAACAGGGCTAACATGGGGGTGGGTGAAATAACAACTTCTGAGAGGGTATTCCATCTGTGGCAAACACACATCGAGAACTAGTTCCTTCGGCACTGCAACTGGCTGTATTTTTATGCTAATTTGAGATGGTGACATCTCAGTCTGTTGTTATGACTCAGCTTCAATAGGTGATGGCGCGGGTTATTAGGGTTAATCAGAATTTGGTCAACTATGATTGAGTCACCACTCAACCACCAATAGCGTTATCAGTTGGGTCCCGCAAGCTTCAGTCCGTGGTCCACTTCTCTGCACTTTATCCTTAACGACTTACCTGGGGAACTGGGAATGCCATTACTAATCTTTTGCGGGTGAGTTGAAATTCTGGTTTACATTAAACGATCCGAGCGATCCACTGACTCCACAAAGTGCTCTGGATAGACTTTTGGACTGGTTGCTTTTGTGGCAGTTGCCCGTGAATCTAGCGAAATGTTCAGTCTTACGCGTAGGACCAAATGATCCAACGAAGCGTTATTTGCTTGTTGGCAACGAAGTGCAGCGAATGCAACTCCAGGTTGATCTAGGTGCCTTGCTGTCCCACGACCTTAAATTCAGTGCACAATGGGCAGCATC
>CALYDF020005169.1:0-14652 GCA_944474145.2 Dicrocoelium dendriticum | reverse complement strand
TGTCTGTTCTACGCGGTCATTCCTTGAAGCTGGACAAACCGCGGTCCGATGGGATTAGGGCGGAAATCCGGCTGTCACCTAGAGTCATCGAGCGCTGGAACATGCTTCCGGAAAGTGTTATCATGGAATCTACGGTTAAGGGGTTTGAGCGGCAACTTGACGCTCTTGGGTGGCAACACGAAACATTTCCATTTTCCTGAATAACTCGCATCTTCGTACTTCGATTTTCTTTTCTCTACTTTTCTTCACTCATTGGTATTATTTTCTTATTTCAAGTGCACTTCCTTATGCTGTACCTTCGATTTCTCTTCCTATCCTTTGCTTACTTCACTTGACTGCCACAGCAGGGACTGCTAGGGCGGGAAACGTGGGCATTAACTGGTTGGCCAGAGTGCGACACGGGTGTTCCATTTTAGATCCATCAAGAACTGAGCGTTTCATCACTTCCTGGCCCAAAGATCCACTCAAAATGGAACACTTACGGGATTCTCCTATCGTTCCAGTCCCATCTGAACTTGAACCTGAACTGTGTCACGTTCATTTGTTGTGGCCGTCTAATAAATTTCCTGTTTGGTTATCCACAGGATGCAATCTTCCAGTTTCTACATAGTGTTTGATTTACGGCTACCTATCTGTCAATAACGTTCCGGAAATGTCCCTTGGAATGGCTTGGTCACTCCGAGAGTCAGGAATAAGACATTGTCTGAAACACGCACCCGGCGTATGGCGTCATCTTGCGATCATTAATCGAATCGAAAGTGAAGCGAACCCATTTCTACGAAAGCCGAGTAACACACGCTTGAATCGAAAACTTGATTGGTTGCAAGTTGCATGGTTTTAGTGGAGATAGGTTTCTCAAATAGTTGGTACTCTTTCTAGCATGAAATCATAGATCCTCCTTGAACGTTAAGAGAAACATGAGCTCATATTCAGCTAAGGAAGCTTGTTGAATAATATTTACTGATTTTGATTGACGAAACTACTGGAAGGATATACCTCACCTGTTCATTGTTTCATCTCTTTCCCTATACCTTGATTGAATTTGATTTGGACATCTCCTACAGAATCATTGCTTGCTAGGCGCAGTACAATAGTCTGATGTTTCATAAAGCATAATGTGTTAAAAGCACCACGCTTATCATTGATCAAACGAAACGGATAGTTCAGAAGCGGCTATGTTGTTCACAATTGGGGATACCGGCTGGTATCATTCAAAAGTGTACAGAGGTGATAACAATTGGGCCCGTGTGTTTTTAACTGGTTATTGACGTAGTCTGTTTACGAAATGAAAGATTACTGATTGGTGACACGTGCAATCACTCTATTCTTACAGCGAAAGCAAATATTCGAACACATTTCGGTTTTCATCAATAGTTTTTATTCAGCCTCAGCTGCTCATTATGTTGATTAGATGAGCTATGAAAAGAAACGTTGAGTTGTTTATCGCCAAGTTGGGCCGAATTAATTACACAGGTAACTGTGCTTGAAAGCTATCGGTGTGATGCCTCAGCATGTTACTCGAAACTAAATCCGATAGGTTAGTTATCTCTAAAAAGGGGTGCACATTTTATTACGGTAAACTGATCACTCAAAGCTCATTAACTTGAGGGTGAACGCTGCTAATATATCAAAAATGCAACAGATTGCTTGTGTCTATTGCTGATAGCCACCAATTGTTACTCAGCAGCTTTGTATTATATGATATCAGACACCAGAGTGTAGCGAGAGTTATTTTTGTAATGGTCAGTTTGTACCTTAATTCGGCATTTGTTCAAAAGGCAGAAATATCTTTGGATGCGGCGTGAAATTCAGTGATCTTGTTTATAATATCTCATATTTAGTATTTTTCACTAATTCAGCTGTTGTAATCACAGTATGAAAGGTTTAAATAAAGAAGTAGGTTTGACGCCGCGAATATCTAAGCAAGTTAGCTCATATGTTTTCGCGTCGTGTGACGATTTTACGAGCTTCACGTGAGCTTGTCACCACCTGCTGCTTTTACACGGCCGTTACACATACAAGCTGCCTGATCTTGTGCTTGGATCCAGTAAGCCTGGAGCTTAGTACGCGCTACTATTTTGCTTATCAAAGTCCAAGCAATGTAGCTGGCCTACTACATGCTTGTGGATGTTTACAGCATTTATGACCCCTAAGCTGCTTTGAATCAACTTATTTTTATACTGCACAACGCTTTCGCACTTTCTCAGCGTCATCAAGCTTCCGATCTATCTATAACATCACTTGACGGCTTAAGATTTAGTGATATTATTTCATCCCAAGGAGCCGAAATTTTTCCTCATCCATCAGTGCCGAGTCTTATCAAAACAGTTTGGTCGCTTGTGTTATCACGATTACCTACGACCAAGTAGCATGTCGATGGCTAACAATCTTCGAGGTCAATGCTTCGAATTTCAACATAGTTGATGAAATGTGATTTTCTGGATCGCGACACGTAATCTCAATTGTGGCTTCGGTTGACTTTGAAGTAAGCCTCTGCCAATACACTCAATCGGACCGTCACCGAAGTGAAGGGATTCGGTGTGGCACTCACCAAGATCTGCAAGACCTTGCGCTTTCAGTGAGCGACATAACATATACCTATGCGTTAATGTGGATAATATGCTTAGTCCACAGTTGTGTTTTCCACTTTTGTGCTGCTTCATTGAACTAACGTTATTCCCGCAAACCACCCTACGGGAATTGTCAAGCCTTGACTTTTTTATTCGTATTATACTATTGTTCTATTGTTACCTTGCAAATTATATTAGTGTTTCCTGTGTGGAGACATAAGCCATAGTTTAACACACTTCTTTATAATGACCGACGATTCCCAGTAACTTGAACTTTCCAACTTCGATATGTTAGCGGACAGTGTACGTTGGCAGAATCAGAAAAAAACATTCAAGGATATATATATTAATTATAGTGCCGAGAAACAGTGCCAACATAGCAACGGATAGCATGCGTATACAATATGCTCACGTACGAAGATATTTCGATGACTGAGCTTGATGCTGGGAGACAATAGACATGTTTTACTGAGAATATTCCTTTGCAACTATCACTGCTCATTTGTACCAGTTCACGGGCATTCTCAGTTATTTGGTTCCGGTTCAAACTAGTGTACCAAAAGGAAGATGGGTTCTTGAAAAGGAATAATAATCAGATCCTTCAACCATACACATACAAGTTCTGCACAGTCTTGGGTGAATAATAGTTTAGAAGACTGAATCAGTACGTGTTAATTAATTTGTGAGTGGTAAATTCTTGCGGCGATTGTCCTCTGATGATAAAAATATATGCTTAATACCTCGATGTGTATTAACTATCTCAGCTGCATTAGTCGATTGGTATGAGTAATCATGCACAGATAGGGAAGGGTAAATAGCCCAGTCTTTCTTAGAATTTCATGTTAGATAAACATGATAGCTCAAGATGTGTTGTCAAACGGAGTGGCTGAATGGCTATGTAGGTATAATTACTTTCTTTTCAGGCTAAAGTCGCAGGTGGTGGGTTGGGGTTTACATGGTCTAGTAAAGAAAATTAGTGATGACGTAGGAGCGTCATAGCGTGTTTGTTTGCATAACCTTTCATAACGCATTTAAGGGAGCAAATTATCAGGCTGACATGGCTTGGCAAAATGACAAATGTGTTGACAGGTAGTATGAATACCATTTGCTTTTTCTTTCAGAGTGCACCTGTATGCAGTAATTTAAGGTTAACGTCTCCGAGTAGGTAACATCTTAGCGACAATATAAGAAGATACATAAAATCGATCGCCTCCTATTTTCACAACGCACTTGAAAGTACCAATTGCCAGGTTCGCATGGTCACGTAGACTTTCGAATGTGTACAGAGTATAAGAGATATCAGAGACACACCTAAGTATTACCGGGTAGAACAAAAGACACATCGTATTGGTTGATCCAGTGGATATGAACAATTTGGAAGGTATTAACAAAAGCATAATTTTTTCCATATTTTGCAAGAGCAGAAAACCTACGAATTGTATTTAAATTTGGCTGCACTCTCCTTTCTCCGCAATCGCAAGCATAGCTTGCTCCACAAATGGGTATACATTGTTAGAAAACTGTTGATTGGAGTTTCCCTTCATCTTGTGCGAGAACACGGTGTAAACTCTAGTTCGTGGATAGTAGGAAGCGGAAGTTTGCATTATGAGTGTGAATCCGGTCCCGTAAACTTGGAATTGTAGAATATGTAATAAAATAATGGAATTTTTCGCAGTGAACTCAGCCGGAGTGAGTCAACTTGTAGATGGGGCCAAAAGACTTTATAGCTCATGGCGGTCGATAGTCCAGCAAAAATTTCCATGAATCACGGGTAGATATATTTCAGGGCTCTGCTGCGTTTTCTACGCAGATGACATTGGACGATTAACATTACTACAGCGTAAGTCACACTATGAGCTTAAACAATTCTAGTCTCACTTTGAGCAGAGCAAAGCGCATAGTGATATAGGCGCTTTGCTCGCGCGGACTCTTCCATCTGACATTAAACATGCTCAGAAAGTTAAGGGATGTAGTGGACACAGTCCAGCGGTTCAATATTTAACCCTTTATGGCCTGCAGGTACTTAAAGTACCACTTTTTCTAACTTGTTATATTGCTTGAATGCGAACCTTATCCCTGCCGGTATTTGCGAGGATACGTATAACAGCCTTCTGTCAACAAGTAGATATTACCAACGGTATGTATATGATCTCCTCGTTTTCGGTTCCTCGAGGATGCCAACCGAAGGATTAGTAGACCAACAGAATGTGACTTTTAAATTCGAATTCAATGGGCGTCTTTCGTATCTAAAAGTTCGCATGAGTCGCAGGGATAATGGGTAGATTAAACAATCTGTATGCTGGAATCCAGCATAGTCCTGACAATACCTACACTTCACCAGCTTAAAATGTTTCGAAATACTGGTATCTCGGGTTAATGAATCAATTGTTCATTTGTTCTCCGAGCTTGGCGGTTTTCTCGCAAACGTTTCACCACCATGCGAGGTGGCATCCTCAGTGCAGTGATAGGTAGCGTGCAAGTTTACTAAATGAATCCTCCATCCATGATCGACCTGCAGGTGACTTTGAACGTGGCAGGGTCGATTTAGGTCCCGTGACCTTGGGTGTAGTATACAAGCTTGGGAGAACTCCGGAGATTGGAACTGGAGATTTAGTAAGCAACACGTAGCAAACTACAATAGAGGAAATAATGTTATAAAAAGGAAGATAAACGTTACAGTCAATCTTCTTCTGCTTGCACTTCTTCCGTTAAAGCACACGACCAGTTTCCTGCAAGGCAAATGAGAGCGCAGCGTAAGCACCAGTTCAAAGTCAAGCAGCGCGCCACGATAGTTTCCGTTCCACACTACACTATACCTTCCCTCCTTCGAGCGCCATCCCCGGTGCTACCCCGTAGCCGCCTCAGCTGGTACTTCAAGTTCACGAGCGACCACTGGTGGTGAATCTGCCCTCGCTGACTCAACTGACTCAGCTTCTCGTCTACAGGGTTTGAGGCGATTGAAATGGACAACTATAGGTTGACTATTAGGGTTGTTACGATCCTTTATCATGCAGGTGGCCTCAGAGAGTACTCGTTCTACCGTATCTGGACCCGTCCACTCTCTGTGAAACTTTGCCGGCACTCCTGATGCTTGAGGTTGGTGTAACCAAACTAAATCACCAACTTTCAGGGGTACGCCAAATACCTACTTATCGTAATATTCCTTCTGACGGCGGTGTGCATTCCCTAAATGCACTCGTGCTGACTGATGAGACTGCCACAGGGAGTCTAACAACCTGCTAACATATTCCATAATCGACGACTGTAGCTGTTGCGTCATCGGTAGACGTAGATCCGAAGGTAATCGTGCCTCTCTTCCCGTCCACATAAGGAATGGTGTCTGTCCCGTCGATGAATGTACTGTGCTCCTGTATGCAAGTAGGCATCTGGGCAACACATTGTCCCACTCATTGATATTCCTGTCCGCGAGGGCCTTCAGCAACGATTTAAGAGAACGATTTGTTCTTTCCACTTGCCCATTTCCTTGAGGATGATACGCTGTGGTTCGAGTTTAGCCTATCCCAAGTAACCAACAAACTTCAATTACCAGTGAGCTCTCAAAGCACGATCCTTTATCCGAGTGTAGCTGCCCTGGTGCACCCCAGTGGCAGACCCAATGATTTACCAAAGCTGTTGCCACAGTAGACGTATCCGCCTGTCTTATCGGTATAGCCTCGCACCATTTAGTAAAGTAATCGATCATGACCATAATAAAACGATTACCTCGTGGCGTCTCAGGTAAAGGGCCTATGAGATCCACTCCTACTATCTCGTTAGGATAGCCGGCCACCATGGGCTGCAAGGGCGCACGATGAACGATACGAGGGTTTTTAAAGGCACCACATTCTTCGCACGCTTGACAGTAGTTGATCACATCTCTCCGTTGATGGGGCCACCAGAAACGTCGTCGAACCGCTTCGTCCATTTTATTGATCCCTGCGTGTCCCATTTCCTTGTGTAAATCGCTCAGTACTTCCCTAACCATAGAATGCGGGACGATGATTCTTCTCGTATACGTCGGTCCGAAATTGAAAACCAAAACTCCTTCGTCGGTGGTCAGGTAATCCCACATGGCCCAAAGGCAACGAGCTTCGTAACTTTTCCCTTCCATCTCTTTACTCGTTGGTTTGTCGCCGCCATTAAGACGCCTCTCGTAGATCAATGCGGTATCGGGATCGTTTGCCTGTGCCGTTTACCACCGACCATACTCTGCTCCTTGAAGATTGACGATTGCTCCGTGTTCCGTATTACACGAAGGGCACTCTCCATGTTTGCGAGGGGGAATTCGTGACAATGCATCAGCGTTAGCGTGTTGCTTACCGGGGCGATGTCTGCACTCAAAGTCATATTCCTGCAATTGCTCTTGCCAACGCGCGATTTGGCCTTCGGGGTCTTTAAAATTCTGCAGCCACCGAAGTGATTGGTGGTCTGTGTGGACCAGAAACTTTCGATCTAATAGATAACATCGGTTTTGTTTGATGAAATATACCAATGCCAACATCTCTTTCCTAGTCGTGCAATAATTTCGCTCCCTCGGGCTAAGTCTGCGACTACAATATGCCACGACACGTTCGACACCATCCGATCCCAGTTGTGATAACACGGCTCCAATCGCCTTATCACTCGCATCAGTGTCCAAGATAAACTGGCCAGCAGACGGTGACAAATCGGGAAATATTAGCAAAGGGGCCGTGCAGAGAGATTCGCGTAGGTGATTGAAAGCTTCTGCGCACTGCTTCGACCATTCGAACATTCGACCCTTCTCTAACAATGAGTGTAATGGGCCTGCAATGGATGAGAAGTTTCGAATAAATCGCCGATAATATGATGCTAACTCGAGAAAACTACGTAACTGCTCCGTAGTGGTTGGCGTTGGCCACGATCTGACCTGTTCAGCCTTTACCGCGTCCGTACGAATACCATCTCCAGATATTATGTGCCCTAAGTACGCCATTTCCCTTTTCAAGAGATGACACTTTGAGGGCTTAAGCTTTAATCCCACTCTCACCAAGCATTCCAAAACACTCGCCAAATGGTTCAAGTGTTCATCTTCCGTCTTTCCATGTACGATGACATCATCTAAATACACGAGGCATTTACGCGGGATCAGGTCGGCTAATGCATTTTGCATAAGGCGTTGGAAGGTAGCTGGAGCGTTAGATAAGCCAAATGGCATGGTCTGAAACTCGTACAACCCGGAGGGCACGACAAAGGCGGTTTTCGCTCGATCGCTCTCTTCTACTTCCACCTGGCAGTAACCGGAAGCCAGGTCAAGTGTGCTAAAATACACAGATCCGCCAAGTGCGTTGAACAGATCGTCGATCCTTGGGAGTGGGTAGGCGTCCTTTCGAGTAGCCTCGTTCAATCTTCGGTAATCGACGCATAATCGGAAGCCACTGTCCTTTTTCTTTACCAGGACAACCGGAGATGCCCACGGGGAGTTGGAGGGTTCGATAACGTACTTCTCCAACATCTCATCTATCAGCTTCTGTATCTCACCCTGCCAGTGGATTGGAATACGTCTAGGAGGCACTTTAATCGGTCTAGCCACAACGGTGTCAATAGCATGTTTCACCAGGCCGGTCCGTCCCAAATCGCCGGATTTCCATGCAAAGGCGTCTGAATAATTTTGTAGGACCTGCGCTAATCGTGCCTGTGTTAATGTGTCAGCTGAAAGCCCAAGCGACCGAATAAAATCGCCTACACATTGTTACTCTTTGACACTGCACCCATATAACGTAAAATCCTCAAAATTGCTGTTGCTGCATGCGCTCAGTATTATGGTGCACGGATCAGTGATTAGTTGGGACTTCTCCAGGTCAAGTCGGCATTTTAACCTCCTCAACAAATCTATTCCGATAATAACATGGAACGGTATCCGATCAGCAACGATAAATTCATGGTTAAACGTTGTGCAGGCTACAACAACGGGGGCAACGATGGAATTCCGAACAAATAGTGGTAGCCCGTTGGCCGCGGTAAGGCGAGCGTTACAAGTTTTTCTAACACACTTGGAGAAGCTCCTACTCACGCTGGCCCTGATTATGCTTCTAGCTGCGCCAGTATCCACTAGCCCCAGTAAGCAAATTCCAGCTATCGATAATTCTAGTGTTAACGACGTCACAATCGAGTTTCAAGTAAGAGATGGTATCACAAATGATGTCATGGTATGCGCACCTGGCGTATTCCTGTAGCGAGACGATCCGCGGTACGACATCTGTCTGCGGGGCCAACGAAAACCTGATTGCGCTGGTCGTCGTGGGGAGGGATATCTCGGAAGACGGCCAGCGTTTCACGTCATTCTTTCAGTTAGGACGCGTCTATGTCGTGTGTTCCCTCTTACAGCAAGACAGCCAGATGTAGGTGTGCCCATCGCTGCATCTATTTCTTCCAAATGGTCACCTGTTTCCAGTGCTTCGTCCAAACGGCGGGGAGGGTATCGCAGGAACTCCCTTTTAATAGACGGCGTTTGAATGCCCTCTAGGAGTTGCCCTAAGACCAGTTTTTCACGTTCGTCTGGCGTTTCGTTCTCCTATGCGATATCGATCATTCTCTGCAGCTCGCGAACGTACGTACGGATGGGTTCCCCCGGATATTGGTAACGTGCGTGGAATGCCCTGCGTATGGGGCGCATGGCGGAAAATGTCTCGGCTGTTACTTCTTTCTCCAAAAGTTTACCGTCTGCAACGATATCAAAGGCCTCTCCCGAGAGCAGGCCGGCGAGCACAGCTGCCTGTTGGTTGGATGGAAATGACGCAGATAAAACTGGACTTGCTTTTCTCACCTGTGGTACAGCATCCCCAGGGTAAAACGTTCTGGTGGCGGGATAGATGGCATGCTGGTTGAAGAAGTTGGTGAAGTCGACATTTTCTGCAAAGTCCGTGATAACACATCGAGCGAAGCGGAGAGCTTTGCCGTCGCGTCGTTAGCATTAAAATTACTTTCGTCATCAGCTTTGTCGGTTCTCTTCGGCATTATCTTCATTAGACCAGTGATACAGGATACCTGGTGAACGTACCTCGGCACGGACTCCAATATTGTAGTATAAAAGCTTGGGAGAACTCCGGAGATTGGAACTGGAGATTTAGTAAGCAACACGGAGCAAACTACAATAGAGGAAATAATGTTATAAAAAGGAAGATAAACGTTACAGTCAATCTTCTTCTGCTTGCACTTCTTCCGTTAAAGCACACGACCAGTTTCCTGCAAGGCAAATGAGAGCGCAGCGTAAGCACCAGTTCAAAGTCAAGCAGCGCGCCACACTACATGGGGAAAGTGGGTAGAGGTCACGGGACCTAAATCGACACTGCCACGTTCAAAGTCACCTGCAGGTCGATCATGGATGGAGGATTCATTTAGTTAACTTGCACGCTACCTATCACTGCACTGAGGATGCCACCCCGCATGGTGGTGAAACGTTTGCGAGAAAACCGCCAAGCTCGGAGAACAAATGAACCATTGACTTCACCAGCTTCTCACCGATAGCACACAAGTGCGCGCTGCTTAAAATGTTATTCACTCCGGCCAGACGTATCTGCTGCAACGACTGTCTGGCTAAGGAGTGTGACCGAACCACTAAAAGGATTGTGGAGGATGGCTACCCAAAGCGATTAATAGAAAATATAGCCAGGTTAGACCGTCTAAAGAAATGATGTTGCCAGCCTCCAAGAAAAGATATACATGGAGCTACCATTCAACGGTGACACCGCAGCAAGAGGGACAACCAAACGCATTGCCTCGGCCATTCAGTGTACGTACTGTGCCGTGGAGGCGGTACTTATCAACAGAACCCGAAACTTGCCTTGGGCGTCATTAAAGGATGATGAACCAGTCGGCACCAAATCACATTGTGTTTACGAATTCGTGTGTGACTGCGGCATCAGCTACATCGGCAGAACCGAACAGGCTTTAGATTCCAGGCTGAAGGAACACTGACCAAACTATGTTCAGCGGGAAGTGATTCCTCCTTAGCCTCCTAAGATACGTGCTCGCGTAAGCCGCCAGCCTCCTCTATAGGCAGGCAAATCTTGGTAACGTGTCATCGGATTTGTCTTGTATCGCCGTTCCTGATCTTGCTGCGTCAAACAAATTCACTTTTCTGCGATTTGCGGAGGCCGTCACGGCAAACTGAATTAGACCCGCTTTGTGTGTCCAAAAGCAATTAATTGCCAACGTGTGGTTGCCGTGGTCCCAATCCCAAAAACAATGACCACAAACATAAATTTAATTGACTTGACTGTGCCTTATAAGACTGATAAAATGATTTTCCTGTTACTGTTAATGCTGAGGAAATAATACAAATGCTAGCATCTGCCAATATTCCTTCTCTCATTTCGTTGTTCGAATTACGCAAAGATCAAAAGGAGGATACATTACTGTAGAATGTGTGGAGTTAACCATGTGATACATGTCGAGCGTGAACGAAAATTGGTCTCACAGAATTGTAAGTGCTTGCATTAATTGTTAAACTGTAGTTGGTTTTACTGCAGCCTGACAGTATAATTTTTATCCCTTTTCTAGTGAACGTGTCATGCTACTGTATATATATATATATATATATATATATATATATTGCCATTTTAAACATAATTCACATTATACTGATACAACATTTGTGTTGGTACCAGAAAATGCTGTCAGACTTCAATCGTATGATTAACAGTAAGAGTCTATACTAGGCGTAACCATGGGGCAAGTCGTAAAATTTAGAGGTTTGGACAATTTATTCTTGTAATAGGTAATTTATTTAACGGCAATTAATATCATCCATTTTGGTATTGCATATGCATATTCTGTGATCTGTAGAGAGTAAAACCTGATTGCTAAATCTGGTGTTGGGCATATATGCGTGGTTATATTTATGAGTTTGACGTTTATCAAGATAAATAACAGAACACCCCTAATACTAAAGACAGATTTGGATTGGGGGACATGTTGTGGACAGATTCATATAAACTCTGAAAGCAGTGGATTATATAGTGGTGATGAATAATTAGTTCACAGCTGTGGCACTATTGGTGTATCTGAACTCGAACAACATGTTTGCCTGTGAAAGTTTTCGTTCACATAGGAAACATAATACTAAACTGTAATCTTTTAGAATGTCTGCATCGCTTACTTTCGCTAGCTTGCTGATGTATTCTGTGACACCGTAGAGATCCACTAGTGACCAATCTGCTTAATACAATGCTTACATCTGACCACCGAAAGCTTTTCATAGCGCCACAATCTGTCGATCCTATTAACCTCAGCATCTCTATTTAGTAACAACTAGTGGTCATAGCCTCCATGCATCTCCAGAGCTTGCTCAGAGCCACTCTATTTTATCTCCACCCTTCATCCTTTGAGACTGCCTGCGTCACATACATTTGCTGTTTGTTGACTTATTCTGGGACACTTTAAGTACCCACTAGCTACTAGAAGGCTTCACCCCAATGCCATTTCCTGCCGTCGATACTCTCACCCCCTTAGTACCATTATCAGTTCTTCGTATTACCTATGTCACCACTTTTCAGCTGCAGCGATTCATTGTGGATGGCATACCTCTTTGCGTTAGGAACCACTCATTATCTCTCCAACACGTACTCTCTTGAATTGTTTGCATCACATACCCTCGCTGGTTTGTTGACTCTTCTGTCACTGTAACTATCAACTAATAACAAGAAGGCTTAATGCTTATTCTGTTGCTGTCCACTGGTTCTCACTCTTAGCACCATTATCCTTCGTTCCCGTTATTCATCACATTTTCCACAGTGACTCGTTGTAGGCTCCATAAATCTTTGCGCGTATCCCGACTTACAAGGAGACATTCCTTTTATCTCCATCCTGTAATCTTTTAGAATGTCTGTATCACTTACCTTCGCTGGCTTGCTGATGTATTCTGTGAACTGTAGGAATCCACTAATGACCAAACTGCTTTATGCAATGGTTACATCTGGCCACCGACAGTTTTTCATAGGGCCATTATCTGTCGATCCTCTTAATCTCAGCACCTCTATTTAATAGCAACTAGTGGTCGTAGGTTCCAAGCATCTCTGCGCATATCCAGAGCTTGCTAATAGCCACTCTGTATTATCTACAAGCTTCATCCTTTGGGACTGTCTGCGTCACATACATTTGCTGTCTGTTGACCTATCCTAGGACACTTTAGACGTCCACTAAAATGCTTCACCGCAATGTAATTGCTAGCTGTCGATACTCTTCCTCCCTCAGTACAGTTACCAGTTCTTCGTATTACCTCTCGCACCTCTGTTTAGCAGGAGCCATTCTTCGTATGCTCCAACCATCTCTGCGTATATCCAGAGCTTGCTCAGAGCCACACTCTATTATCTCCAAGCTTCATCCTTTGGGACTGTCTGCGGCACATACATTTGCTGTCTGTTGACTTATTCTGGGACACTTTAGGTATCCACTAGCCACTAGTAGGCTTCACCCCAATGCTATCGTCAGCCGTCGATATTCTTTCTCCCTTAGTCCCATTATCAGTTCTTCGTCACTACTTTTCAGCTGTAGCGAGTCATTGTAGGTAGGATTGATCTTTGCGCCACGAGTCACTCCTTATCCCTGCAATACTTACTCTCTTGAATTGTTTGCATCACACCTTCGCTGGTTTGTTGACTTCTGTCACTGTAGGTATCCACTGGTAATTAGTAGGCCTAATCCGAATGCCTTTGCTGGCCACTGATACTCTCAATCCTAGCGCCACTATCTGTCTCTCTTCTTATCTTCCTCCCTACTGCAGCATTTAGCCGTATGCTCCATGTTCCCTCTGCGCAGATCTTGAGCTTGCTAGGATACACTCCTTGTCGCTCCATCATACATTCTCCTGGAATGTCTGTATCACTTACCTCCGCTGGCTTGTTGATGCATTCAGTGAACCTATAGGCATACAATAGTGACCAACCGTCCGATTGGAATGGCTACATCTGGTCACTGATAGTCTTTTCTTGCGCCACCATCTGTCGGTCTTCTTAAATTCGGAACCTCTGTTTAGAAGTAGCTAGTGGTCATAGGCTCCATGCATATGCGATTATCCAGTCCTTGTTAGGAGCCACTCCGTTTCTCAATAACCTTTATTCCTTTAGAATATCTGCATCCAATCTTTCCGCTGCCCTACCGCCAATTGACATTTAGATCTCTTTTGCGGCAACCTATTTATTTTCACTTATTCTACGCTCCCTATCGTATTACGCTAGCTACTTGCTGTTCACGCACCTTGCAATCACCAACCATATTCTAACACTTTTTGCTCTCTCCTCACGCAATTGTTGGATCATACTAAACCCATACTTCGTAGATTACTCACTGGTACAACGCTCTTGTCTCTACGCAGGTGTTAGCAATCCACGCATACGGTTAATGATTCCATAGGATATTCAAAAGGCACTTTCAGTATAATTATTGTTGCACAGTGTACATGCTTTTGTCTCACGCCCAAATGTTGTAACATAAGACATTGTTAAATGTTTAACTCCATGCCTGTTCTTGCGGTCTTCTGTCGGTTGTCCCTCACTTTCCCTTTTCCCCGAGGTCCGGAACTTCTTGGAGATCTGGGATTGGACTGAGGAACAATTAACGCCCAAGGCCGACGTAACCAACGACAAGGACTTACATGGAGCATGGACGAACACCAAAAGGACCCACATAGTTCAAGTTCAAGCGGGACTGGAACAATAGGATTATCCCGGCGGGTCGTTCAACCAGGAGTTGGCGAACTTTGAACTACTGATGAACCTAAAACAAAGACCGCATCACACCCTGTCCAACCAGTTAATGTTCACGTATCCTGCCCTAGCAGTCCCTGCTGGGTGGGTTACGTGAAGTAATAAAGAGAAAAAAGTAAACTCAGAAAGCAAAAAAGAATGTGTAAAGAGCTAAGCAAGTAGAATACCAAGATATTTGAGTCAATAAAAAAAGAACTGAAAAGGGAAGGTGAGTCAGCTAGGAAAACCGAAAGGTTTGCTGTTGATACCCTAGAGCATCGAGCTGGCGCGCAAAACCATTAACCGCAGGTTCCCTAACCATGTGGTCTGTAAGCGAATTCCAGCGATCTATAACTCGGCGCGATAGACGCGTTTCCGTC
>CALYDF020005168.1:0-14659 GCA_944474145.2 Dicrocoelium dendriticum | reverse complement strand
GAGCCAAGACGCTTCAACCGAGGCCAGCTCAGAAGTGAGGGCCTTCATTCCTTTGGACCAAGCCATCGCTTGGCCACCCCTCCTCTTCTTCCATCCACACCCCCGGCGCGCAAACAACACATGTCGCGGAAATCGGTGGGCTGGCATGCGTAAAACGTGGCCAAGCCATCGGAGCCTGATGCGTGAAATAACGGTGCTGAGCGGTTCAGTTCCTTTTCCTGTGCCATAAACAAGGCGTCGGACACGCTCGTTGCTCACGCGGTGTTCCCACCAGATGTGAGCTAAATTGCGAAGGCACCGGTGATCGAACGTAACTAGACTCTTCAGGTCCGCTGCTTTAAGCGGCCAGGTTTCACAACCGTACAGTAGGGTCGAACGTACTGCTGCATTGTACACTCTACCCTTCAAGGCAAGAGTGATGTCGCGCCGGCGCCACAAGTGGCGATGGTTAGCAAAAGCGCCCCGAGCTTTTGCTATACGGTTCGTGATCTCATCTTTAATCCCACGGGCGCTGATACAACTTCCCAGGTAGTTGGATTTTTGAACGACATCTAGCTGATCCCCACCAAGGGTCAGCGTAGGAGGCGGTCCAGACCAATCTTGGAGAAACGCTTTGCACTTCTATGGTGCAAAGCAAAGCCCGAAGTGACGGACAGCTAGTGCTTATCTCTCCAGTGTCGCTTGGCACATTTGTGAGCTGTCACAGATTAGGGCAATATCATCAGCATACTCTGAGTCAAGAACTCCTTCACCTGGGACTAGCTCCACACCTTCTAAGTCGTGTCCGGTGAACGCGATTTCCATGACTTTGTCAACAGCGAAGTTGAAGAGGAAAGGTGACAGCCGGCATCCTTGTCTCACGCCACTGGAGATATTAAAGGGCGACGACAACTTGCTGTAAGCGGTCCCTCTGCCCGAGCTACGTGCATATAATTCTCGGATAATATTCACATATTTCTCAGGTACACCTTTCCTGAGTATACATTCGCAAAGTGCATGTCTATCCACCGGATCGAATGCACCTTTTATATCAAGGAACACGACAACAGTGGGCCGCCAATATGTGTGACGGTGCTCCAACAACTGACGCAAAGTGAAGATGTGGTCAATGCAGCCACGACCTCGACGTAATCCAGCTTGCTCTTCACGAATCTGGCTTTCACGTGTGCCAGTCAGTCTGTGAAGGATGACAGAGGCGAGCCATTTGGAGGCGATGGAGATCAGACTGATTCCTCTATGGCTGCCGCATTCCGATCGTGAGCCTCACTTGAAAATTGGGACTATGATGGAGCGGCTGCAATCGGTTGGGACAGTTTCCTGCTCCCACAGCTTGACTAATAACTCGTGTAAATCATCCACAAGAGCAGGTCCCCGAATTTGAAGAGGGCTGGAGGAAGGTCATCAGGTCCCGCGGCTTTATTTAACTTCAACAGTTTGATCTCACGTTCGACTTCTGAGCGAGAGGGTGGATCCATAGGGACAGCCCACAGAGCAGTGCGATCAGTGGTCGGCGAGAAATCTAACAATTCTCGCCGATTAAATTGCCTTTCAAAGTGTTCAGCCCAACGCTCCAAGCGTTTTGACAAATTGTGGATAGGCTGTCCACTCTCGTCACGTATAGTTTCACTAACACCAGGTCTCCTGCTGCCCGTTTCCCGTATCAGACGGAATAACTCACGATGGTTACCAAGAGCAGCGGCCATTTCCATCTCTGATGCACGACGAGACCAGCAGGATTCGCGCTGTCTCTTCAGGCTAGCACGGAGTTTCGCCCTGAGCTCTTTGTGAGTTTCATTGTGTTCGCTCCCAGCGGGAATATGCCGGCGAGCATCTATAAGTTCCAGAGACCGAGAAGAGACCCAATGTCCATGTTGGCGATTAGACGTACCACATGAGAATTTGCCTGCTGCTAGTAAGGCCAGTGAGCTTCAATTGCATCCAGTGAGCGTTTATCCAACTCGGATGACAGCAGACTTTGATATGCATTCAGAACAGCTGGCTTCGCCAGTCTGCCGGTGTCAATGCGCTCACAACATCCTCGCGGGCGTCCGCCAAAGCGCACCCGCACGTCAGCACATACAAGTGCATGATCGTTGTCAACACCTGTGCTCCAAATCTAGCGACAGTTCTGGACGCAGTCTCTCCATCGGTAACTTATCACAGTATGGTCGATTTGCGTCTATAGCTCGTTCAAGGCTGGTGGGCGCCAAGTCACCCTACGGCGGGTGTTCTGTCTGAAATTAGTGCTCGCAAGAAATAAGCGAGCATCCTCACACAAATGAAGTAACCGCTCACCGTTATCATTACGGGAGCCTATACCATGTTGGCCACCCAGATGCAGCTCATCTGTGGATTATTTTCCAACTTGAGCGTTCAGATCCCCGGCCAGCACCACAGTGTCCGAGCTTCTTCTGTGGCTAAGGAGTTCGTTCAATTGACGATAGAAGTCGTCTTTTACCGAGTCATCGCTACAGTTTGTCGGTGCATAGGCAGCGAAAACGAATAGACACCTGTTAGTCCCACGCAACTTCGAAGTTTTGCACGAGCCAGGCAATCGGACCGCACACACCCGGCTACTGATTGGAATCCAATCAACCAGAGCAGCTTCAGCCCGGGGACTCAGGGCAATACCAACACCGGCTTGGCCGGTGCTCGAAGCTGCATTTTCACCGGATAGGCGCAATGAGAAAGTGCTGCTAGCGTCACCTGAAGGGGATCGCAGAGTGAGTACAGAGCTCGAGTCTTGCAGGCGGGTCTCCGATAAGCAGCAGATATCGATCGAGAGGGTCTCTAATGTTCGGGCAAGTGCTGCCTGTTGACCGATCTGAAACAAAGTGCGAAAATTGAGGCATGCCAGTCTGAAGGAGGATCGAGGGCTCCAAATGGAAGCCGATGAACTGGAATGGGCCGCTTGCTTGGGCATGGGACTGTTGGCAGTGCAGGAATGACGCTCTGCGTTCACCTGTGAGTTGAAACTAAAAGACAAGCGACTATTGAAGCAAGGTGGGGGAGTGCCGAGAATTGGGGGGTTAAAAACAGCGGGGATAAAAGTGAAGCTGGAACGGGACCATAAGGGTGAAAAAGCGTAAGAAGGGGGATAAGAAGATGGGAAGGCTTGAGCAGTAGCATCCAAACCCCGATCCACCCTACCCGATGCAGCAGATAGGGCACCGTTGTTTATCCTCTGCGGTGGCCAGAGCATCAGGAATTTGTTTGAAGAGAAATTCATTGTATTGCGTGGGCAGGATACTGTCAGGTTGCCCAGGCCTAGACAGGAGAACGATTGGGGTTCTTAACCAAAGCCTTTGGTTCAAAAACCTGACAGCAAGACAGCGGGTTTGGCATTGGGCTACAAGGAGTCCGTTTTAAGGAATAAGGTGCCACCCTCATTCCAACCCCCAACCTGGAGGACCAGGAGGCTAAGTTTGTCTGGCCTCTAACCATTGACCAATCTTTTATGAGTGGCTCTGAAGGTGCAAAACCACCAACCAGTATAGCTCAATGGATCACTGAGGCACACCAACCATCGCACCACGGTAAGGTCCAACCTCTTTGTAGTGCTGCATGGTTATCCACAGTCTTGATGTCATGCCAGATCTTGACTTCATCTGCGAATAGTAGGAAGTCCGACTGAAGCTCACTAGTAGGATTGTTGATAAATAAGCGCAGTCAAAATACTGCTCCTTTGGGGCACACCATATCGGACTTCAACTGGGCCGCAGATTAATCTGCAGACGCACACATACGGCTGACGTTGAATGAGGGTTGCTTATCCAACCTCATACAGGGTCACAGATTTCATGGCCTCGGAGATTGTGAGGAAGAATGCGATGATTCAGACATGCGAATGCCTTAGAGTAGTCCAAATTTACGACGTCCTCTCCTTGTCTTGCATAGACTGACTTCGTCCAGTTTGCTGGGGCTCATAACAGGTTTGTTGTGCAAGACCGATTTCGGCGGAATCTTTGTTGCTGTGACACTATGATGTGGTTGCTCTTACTGTATCCCATGAGCGCCTCTGCGATTGTGTCTTCTATGACTTTGGATAACACTGGAAGGAGGGTGATCGGACGATAGTTTAAAAGCTTTGCACTGTCCCCACTCTTGTAAACCATAGTGCGTATCCTCTTTTTCCACATTGTGATCATCTGGATTTTCTCATGGCTTCATTGAAAGCACCGAGCTAACCGTTCGGAGAGGTTCATGGCGGCTTTCTTTAATGCCGTTGGTCTTATGTCGCCCACACCTAAGGAGCTGTGCTTGCATAAGGAAGCAGTTTTTAATCACATTTGCTGTTGCGAACGTTGCGTGACGCAACACAGGGTTGTAGGAAATGTGTCAAACGGGATGAGAAGATGGTTCCTTCTGGATAATACGTGTAAAGTGTTGCCGAAGCGCATTGGCCGCCTCTTGTGTAGGTAGCACCGGACTATCTGCTGCAAGTAGAACTGCGATTCGGCGCTGCCCTCTCCGGCGCCTGTTCATGTGTCTGTACAGCATTTGTGGCGTACTACTGCATTTCCTCGCTTTAGCTTGTTGGTGCTTGAGGTTGTCTTCACGGAGCAACTTAACTCAGTGGTTTGTTGTGTTCTGAAGGCACACCAGGCCTGCACATTTGGGTAGACCTAGCAGGCTGAATCTCTTATTGACATGCATTTTTGAGTCCAGCTCATCAGGAAGGACTTTGTCTGGTTTGAGCAACACTGGTTTTTGTCGCATTTTTCACTAGCTCGGTAAACTGGCGACATCGGGCGACTGCTTGGCTATGAATGTTGATGTATTGAGCGAGATTGGACATGGTGTCGTAATGAGTGACCTCTTGGGTTTCCTCGATGTTTTCACGTGTATGTTCCGCGTAGCAGATGTAACAAATGAGATGCGTCACATGCTCGCTACGGCCAAGCGGTGCACTTATGGTTACCGTATTGACCATTAGTGCCTCTTCGAAGAGCAAAAGATCTAAGGACGGTGGTTTATCACCCGTTCTGAATCGCTTGGGAGAGGTGACATGGTTGGAGAGCGGTACATAAGCGATTACTTCTAGCAACCCCGTTTTGAACTGTTCACTTTAAGGAGCAGGAATTTCGATTGTGTGCAGGTTTAAGTCCCCCATCAGAAGGACCTGGCTGTATGACCGTGCCAGGACACGCTTCACGTCGGAAGGAAGTCATAATCGATTTCCACAATGGACATTTGGGAGCGGCAAACTATTGTTAGTAAACAAACAACATATATCTCAGATGCAGACGACACCAAAGAGAATCGACATCTTACGTTTCTGGATCGTCGCTAATATCGTTTTGCAGGTTGGATCCGTAATATTTGATAAAGCCGCCTCCTGTGCTGGGTCGATCGTTCATTAGCGAAAGTATACTGGTAAGCGCTTACTCAGTATCTGTGGTCTCAGTACTCAGCTATGTTTAAGTTACCATGGCTGTGTCCCGAGTAGTGGAGACCTGCCGAGTACGAGGCTTGGTTAACTTACTGAGAAGACCTTCTGCGTTGGTATACAGGCAAGTGGGTGCCTCGGAGGATAGAAGCATGTTCGTGCATTCGGCATTCGAGTCACGTCTCGCTCCTAATAGTACGCATATCGGCCCTTAGCCGAAGAGAAGACAGCGCGCGGACGGGAGCAGTTTACTCAAAAAGTGACCAAAAGTTAAGAGAATTGAAGATAGGTGTTTGTGTATGTATGCATGCGTGCGTGCATTTGTGTATTGGAACAGTCAAAGTGTGTACGTAGTCAGCGATCGTCAAGATGCTTGTGACATCTCCCACCGTTGTGGCTAGCTTCACACTCCAGCTTGGAAAGGAGCTATAGATTTGTGCACACGGCTCGACCACCAAAGTGGACTTTCACTTGTAGGTGTACATTCGTCCTCCACCGCCACTGGTCGTGTAGCAGAATACGTGGCAGGCTGTGCTTTGGCTGGTGATTCAGTGCCTCCTGTGCGCACGTCATCCGTTTGTCGGCGCACTTTCGCCCGTCTGGAAGCTGCAAGCCACATTCGCTCCATGCCGCGTCGATTACTGCTCCAGGCTGTCAAGATTTTTCATGCGGTAACCGGGTGTAAACTGATTGATGTTCCTCGAATGTGATTTCCCACTTTGATCCGTTTGGGGACAGATATCTTCTATCGCACCTGTACTTCTGCTCACGGTTTGGGGAACAACTAATGAAGCTTTGTCGTACGATTTTTGCCGGACATCAATTCCTCCGGGGATTTACCAGTAATCTGTGCATAACGATTCTAGAATGCCAAACGTAGCAAATGAAGGGCGTGTTTTATTAATGTTGGCTTTCGATGTCGATTGAGCAACTGGGTGTGCATCGGCCAACTTACAATGTGTATCAATAAGTTAAAGGAACATTGTCCCATTGATCGGTCCGAAGTAGTCATCGTGAATCCGCTGCCACGGCTTATCGGGCCAACGCCAAGGGTTCATTGGAGCGGGTGGTTTGTTACGTTAATAAGCCTGACAAACGTCGCAATTCCTCAATAATTTTTCTGTCTGAGTCTATCTTGGGCCACCAACAGTACCCTCTTGCTAAGACTTTCATTCTTACCACACCGGGATAAGCATCGTGCAATTCCTTGAGGATCTGTGAACGCGAGTCCAAGGGAGGGACAAGCCGAGCGCCCGAAAAACACAGCTATCGAAGAGGTTCAGCTCGTTCCTGCGAATCATGAACGGCTGGAAAACAGTTGTTTTTTTCAGAAAACCAACCCACCGTTAAAAGTCGTCTCACCATTGACAGTATTTGGTCTCGGTCTGTCCATTGACGACTTGTTGCATTTTGTTTCGGCGTTGTGTCTAGATGTTACATTAACGTAACCAGTCCAAACGGATGGTCATGTTCCTGTGGATTTTCAGTTATTGGTAGGCGGCTCAGCGAATGGGCTGTGTGATTGCTGACACTCGTAAGCTAAACAATCTTGTAACTGTATGCACTCCAGGTTACAGCCCGTCGCTGCATTCCTGGTGATGCCACCTGCTGAATGCCCTTTGTTTCTCCCAGTAACGATTGTAAGGGTTTGTGATCCGTGTGCAGCTGGAAGAAATTCACCCATAAGTACTGATGAAACCACTTTACCTAGAAGATTACGGTCAACGCTTCCTTTGCAAGTTATGAGTAGTTTTTCTCTGCAGTTTGTAGGGTGCGCAATGCAAATGCTATGGGACGTAAAGAACCGCCGTTTATGCGGTGGCGCAGGACAACCCCGACTCCACAAGGGGACGCATCACACTGTAGGATGAGTGGCTTATGGAAACCATAATGTACTAACGTTGGTGGTGAATTATGAGCCTGCTTAGCCCTTTTGAAGGTATCCCGCTGACTGGAACCTTAAAGCTGTGGTACATTTTTGTGCCACAGTTCATTTAGTGGGGACAATACCGTAGATATGTTACGTAAGAATCGGTAATAATGGGACAGCATGCTTAAGAACAAACGAAATTCCTCAATGATCTTCGGCTAGGGACTTTCTAAAATTAGTTTCACTTTGTCATTTAGAACATGTAGCCAGTGTTTATCAAGTCGGTATCCAGGGATACAACCGGAACGAGTAAGGAACTCACATTTGGATTTTTCTTAGTCTTAATCCGTTCCGTTCCAAACGCTCGGGTACGACAGCGAGTGTACGAAGATGTTCTGTGTCAGAGCATCCAGAAATATGTATGGCATCCTGATAGACACAGGCGAAAGTATGTCCTTTACTAAGTCATCAGTAGTCCTTTGGAAGATCCCAGGAGCAGAACTCATACCAAAATACAAGCGAGTAAATTGGAATAGTCCCATATGTGTGGTAATCGTAGTTAATTTCCTCGATGCTTCCTCGATCACTATCTGTGAGTACGCATGCTTGAGAACAAGCATGCCAGTGTTGCGTACGGATCATAAACGTGGGGTAATAGGTACCTCACTAGCATGGGGGATTGATTAACAGTCATTTTATAATCACCACAAATCTGTATAGAGCCGTCAGATTTGGTTACAGGCACAGATAAAGAAATTAATAACTAAACTTTTATTCTTGACAACGCGAGGCACACCTTTACAAGCATGATCATGTTAACATAACGAAGGGTGGTCAAAAGTGTACAAACGTACATGTTTATATAACGGTGAATGTGTGTATGAGTGCATAAACGTAGGTAATTGTTATTTATGCAGCTGTGTAGCTTGTGCTTGTAAGCATGCTGCTTTCTTCTTGACTGTTTGATACCGTCAGGAGTGTGAGAATAAACAAGTGATGTCCGTGAGTTGGATAGCATTATCCGGATATCCACGAGGCAGTGACTTTAGTTTATGGCGTTCACATCCGCCAAGCCACAGTGGTGTTAAGCGGACAAATGTGGCTTTTTATAGGGTGAACGCTTGCCAAGCGAAAACCCACTACGTCATGGAACACTGCCGCCGAACTAGTTGCTGGAACACGTTAAACACGAACCACCTATCTGGCACCACAAGGAGATTGTTCGGCTAGCCAGTCACTCTGAAAACTGTACCGGAATAATACTTCTCTGGGTTTGTAAGCGATTTAATTCTTTTTCGACTTTAGTCCTCAGAGAGTATGGCAGTGTACGCGCTTTGATGAATTTTGGCCCAACGCCCTCCTTTAATTTTATCATAGCCTGAAATCTTCCAATTTCCCAAGTTCATCATCAAAAATAGTGAATGTTTTAGCAAGGCTTACAGGAAGGTATTGTACCCTATCGCCCTATTGTGCCTTTACAAAGCATTTTCCAAGAACACGTATGGATTCGCCAGTGTAGGTACGAAGAAACTGCATGGGGATAAAGATAGCAGTGATTTTACAATACTTTTCTCAATTATGGTCACAGCTGCTCCTAAATCGATGTCCATCTGTACATTCTGTTGTTCAATATGCAGCTCCAGGTTGTGTGGCGCTGGCGGCGTATTAGGAACAGTATGCAGTCATATCGAATGTAACCCTGGCTCGCTAACATCCGTGTCGCCCACGCTTTTGATGGGTTTTGGACCCCGGTAGGCCATATCTGAACGCCTTTTGACTGATCTGCACACTCGTGCCAGGTGGCCCACCTTCCCGCAGTTCCGACATACGGCCTTTTGACATCAACAGCCATATGGACAACTGTGCCCTTCACCACACCAGTAACACACAAATTAATTGAAGTTAGTGGACGCCGGCCTTATTTTCGGGGGTACTCTTCACCAATTGCAATTCTTTTGATAAGCCTTTCAGAATGAACGTAACCAGTTGTTGAGTAAAGTTTTCCCTCTGCCTGGCGATAGAACACTCAGTCTACCACGTCAGTGAACAATCATCTTGTGAAAAGAGCTTCGCTCGTGTGTTCTGGTCTGAGATTCCTGAGGTCTGGCACTGGAGTAACATGATTTCTTCAAATCACGCTGGATCGATTCCAATGTATTTACATTCAGGTACCGCTTGCAGCACACGAGCAATGAACTCGTGCACACTTTCGTCCGATCTCTGAGAGAGCCTGGCGAAGTAATATCTAGCCGTAAAAACATTTTGACGAACACCCCAAAGAGCGCTGGATGTGTCCAGCGCGCAGGCGATGGTAGGACAGATGTCAATACGGAGAGCATCGAAATATCTTTGGCCCTCATCCCCAAGAAACTGTCGTAAAAGTTTCACGTTGTTTTTCGCAATATGGTACACTGCTAGGTTCAAGATTGAAAGCAGTTCCATGTAATGAATAAGGGGTTTCCGCAGTCGATTCCAAGTATCCAAAGAAGGTTCGTAGGTAGAACAACATCAGAAGACCGGTGGAGTATTTGTCACAGACATGTTCACCCCCGTCGCCAAATGCCGCGTCTGGCTCCTAGTAGTACGTATATCGGCATTTAGCCAGAAAGAAGACAGCGCGCGGCCGGGAACACTTTACTCAAACACTGAGCAGGTACTACTTACGAGAATTGAAGATAGGTGTCGGTGCCTGCATGTGTGTATTGGACCAGTCGGAGTGAGCGCGTAGTCAGCGCTCGTTAAGATGCATGTGACAGTCTATACCTACCTTTGTTTATGCAGTTGCTGGTTGTTTTCTTGTTGAATCGCCCACGCAAGCCTTAGGACCACATCGGGTTGGTGTGTAGTGTGTTCAATGTCATCAAATGCTTGGTAGCGTGATATTCACTTGGCTGTCTGCGTGTTTTGGCAGTGTCCCTGCTCTGAGCTTACTACTGACTAAGTTTCACAGGTGAACCATTTTCCAGTGCTTAGTTGTCCAGCTGTGGCTGTGTCCACCGCCTCTATGCGTTTTCCGGACGAAAAGACTTTGCGCATTTTGCGCCACATTTCGAACACATTTTCTACTATAAGTTTGGATTGCACTGTTGCTTCCATCGCTCTGGGATCACTGCGTTCGTACGTAGTTGATAAGAGCAACATTTACGGCGGCTTAAAAACACGTCTTCGAGTGTAAATACTTTACAGATGAAGCGCCATTTATCCAACTCCTACGCTTTCGTCTATATCTCTTGATGTCTGAAGCTTGAAGACACCGGGGACAAGTACTCAGTTTGAGTCTTCTTGTTCAAGGAAGTCAGCTGGAGTTGTTTTGCACTTCTGACATACGTACAAAGTAACATCCGAAACTATGCAAACAGCTCATAGGGTGGTACGTAGTTGAGTGGCCGATAAGGGAACTGCCTCTACATCCTTTCCTGATTGAAGCGTTGATTTGTGTAACCGCGTTTCACCGAAGTGTACGGAGTTCGGGTGACGAACGAGGTACGTCATACTGGCCAGTCTAAGTTGAACCCTTGTTAGTTGATACATAGAGTCCACTGTTTTCTGCAGTCTAGCAGCTCGTCTTTTATGAAGTTTGCCTCGGATTCAGGCGCACCGAAACATATCACAATCAAGTGAGTTATGATATTTTCGCATGTTCTTTGGAGGAATGTCTAGCTACTTTGCTTGAACAACTGATGGCATCTTGTGTTCATGGTGCTATTGGCACGTGGTAATACGATTTACGGCACCTCTGTTAAGTGGGTTGCACCGATGGACGCTTAAGTTATCGATCCTCCAGAAGCATTCGATGTGGCTGACGGCGCTAATGCAGAGTATGCTATGAATGTCTTCACTAGGAACAGCCCTTAGCATCGGATGGCTATCTCGGGATCGTTGCTCTTACGTTCGGCCTGGTTATTTTGTACTGAATTGAAATTTGATGTGTAATATCGGCTTTGGGGCAAACATTCGTCTGGTTCTAAAGGGACGGCTCTCACGGTGGCTGTTTTATCGCAATCTCTGCCAGTCTGTTGCACTTCTGCATCAACGCAACTATACAGGTGATGCGTGGAATAGCCATACACTTAGTGAGGAACCATAGGTTTCACTACGTTACTTTGTCTTGCTGGGATTTAGGCGAGCACCTTTAGAATGGAAGTATTTTATGGCAATTACAGTATTTCGAAATGCAAATGTTTAACACACTTTACTGCGCCACAATTAACGTTCGATTCTGAAGCTTAAGCCGGACGTTGCGTGGGCAAACTACACCTGTCATTTGATGTCAAATTCTGTGAACGTCGCTTGTCACAATGTTTATAGGAGCAGGCTGAATTAAAACGTTATTTGTCCAGATGTTGCTGGGGCTGACGCGCGTTAGCTTACTGGTCTGAGGAACAGACGAGGAAGTAATCACGTTGGTTCACGTCAGTGCCTTTACGACCTTGAAGACAAGGTCACCCAGTGAAGGTGAGTCGATATCCCTAGGCCTTCGCCGTCGTGTCAGTTGATTACGGCTGTGTCCGTGCTGCCGCCTCATGGTGGTGAGTTAAACAAACATACGTGGCTGATCTATTGATCTTCCACGGTCTGTTGGATGGTATGGCTGACTTGCCTAGATCCTGAGTGGCTTTTTCTCTGGGGAAAACCTATGTTGCGCTGTATTGCCTCCACACGGTGCTGGACCGAAACGAGTGAGACTTTGGTTGAACGCTGTCGAAATGCTCTATCGATTTATATTACGTAACTTTCTGCGCTTGTGTCGATGTGACTCATTGTCTGGAGCTTACAACTCACGGATAAATGTGGGAGGTAATGGTAGTGTTCCCGTGAAAACAGGATTACGCGGTGTAGCTTGTCAAGTCAAGACGAACGAGCATCAATCCATTAGTGTGCGACAAGGTGCGATAGTGTAACCGCGAAAACACCGAGAGTTCACGAATGTGCGGCCAGTGCGCAGTTGTCCACAGGCTAGTCGGCTACACCTTTGTGTTACTCTGAATCCTATCTTGAAATCACATGTGTACGTTTGTTTAGTATGTGCCTTCCATCCAGGCCAAGACGCCAATATAATGACGACTTATCTTTTGTACCCGTTTTGGACCACGGGTTTGTTGTTCCATTATAGCCAAAGCAGCTTCTTGAGTGCAGCCGCTCCGAATGCCCTTTCTGTTGTACATTTAGTGGGCGCGAAAATATGACGTAGGCTGGCAGCACGCATATTGCACCGTAAATCGTTGGTTCATAATTCAACTCTTTGTAGCTGTATGTCTACCGGGACAACGGAAGGTAGCCGAGGATTTAGTTCACCAAGCATATGGATATTCTTGAATAGTGAGTTATTGTTAGAGTAAACCTTATCACTCGTTTCCTTTGCTGGGTTGTTCTGATTTCACACACGAGTGTGGTATATTGCTTGTGTTACTCCGGATTTTAAGCTCAGCAACCGTCTGCATATCTAAACAAATCGCGTCGCTTAACTATTTGGCTATTAACTTCTAAGCTCTGGTCTCAGAAGTTAAGTTTATGAGATGATGGTTTCTATTCTTTGAAGCAGATCGTTTCAGTAGAGTCTTCCCGTTTGATGTTAAGAAAAGGGTTAGCAATTTATGCCAAGTGGTTACCTGGGCACTTGGGTAATCGTGTTATGTAATTGAGCACATCAAATCCGTGTTCTTTCGGCTGCTCTACACAGCAAGTATAGCGTTAAAACATGGTGACTTTATCAGTTGTTCGCAATGAGCTCTTCCTTAATATAATATGGCAATAATTCCTTTGTTGATAAGCGCTTAATTTTCTACGGATTCTTCGTTTTCAACTATGAAACTTGTGCGATCGTATAACGTATTTTCTGTAAATAGCGATCACATGATAGGGCAAACGCTTCTCTGCTGTATACCAGGCCTTTCGGATGTGAACAGTGAAGTAACATCAGGTGGACAAATAGTTACCACTCGAACGCTGAACAACTCTACATTCTAATGGGAGGTAGAAACTCAATGCGTTATTATTCAACACTTGACCAAGGTACTATGGCATTGCGACAACACATAGTGAACAACAACCAAAAAGGGGGAAAGGCGGGTAGTCAATGAAATGATTCGGAAAGTTTAGAAGGTTAATGTGTTGTGTTGACACAGATCTTCCCGGGTAGCCAGGCCGAGGAACATGGTTGCCTTATGGGACCCAACTCTGAGCCTTTAGTCTTAAGACCTAACCCACAAAGCAGCGAAGCGATTAATGAAGACTGTTGACGCCCAGTTGGCTCCTTCACCTTCTTTGTGTTCAGTAGCAGCCGCCAGACAGGCCGGTGGCCAGCAAAGTTGCTCATCCGCTCTACGTTATATACTCACTTCTGGTTACAGAAGTGAGTGGTCAGTAACCCTATAACAGATCACATTGGCTTTGACACAGCGCCGTACGAGCTCTTGTGGTATTTGCCGGAGAAGCAAGTGACCCGCCCAGAACTCCCCACGCTCTGCGACGCTGCTGCTGATTGTCCGCGACTGCTTATTCATCTCACCTGCAAGGCAACCGAGATTTCATCACAGGGACCACATCACAGTCCTGTGGTGTAACTCTCTCAACAACCAACATCGTGCATGCACAATGGAGTATGCGCCCACAATCTATCTTGGGGGGGGGGGTGGCTGTCAAGGGAGTAATTAGTCCCCAACAACCTAAGGGGGGATATTCTATGACCAAAGAAACGGGGGCCCACACCATAACGAATAAAACACATATATGGAGAGAGCATTACAGGAAGTAACACCCATGGTGTGTATTGAATAAATGAAGGCCAACTCAAAATCAATTTATATGAACACACACCTACTGCGGGGGGGGGGGGTAAATTCATCTACATCTCTATTGGATAACACTTACCTCCCTAAGGCATCTTGAGAGTAGGGGCGAGGGGGGGGGTTTTAAATACACACAGTGGGGGGGGGGGGGGGGGGGGGGGGGGACGGGGGGAGGGGGGAGACTTTTAAGGAAAGACGAGTGATATTGCTAGGGTAGAAACTAGTGGGGTTATTATAAAAGATTGAAAAATATAAAGTAATATATATATAAATATAATAAAAATATACTAAAAACAATATAGAAAACTAAGCTGTTTATGTCGATCTAGAAAAGATTAATATCAAATAAAAGTATAATAAAAGAAAAATAAAAATTTTTACTTGAAAGTATCAAAATGTAGTAAATTTAATATAAAAGAAAAAAATGCAGCAGTAAAGATTATAAAATTTAAATATTAGGGATATATGGAGGTAATTGAAAAGGGGGGGGGGGGGGGGGTGGTTAGGGTGGGGGGGTGGTTGGTTAAGTTGTATATAAAATATAAATAATACAATATGGTGATAGAGGGAATGAATGGGGGGGATTATGAGGATGAGTGGAGTTGTAGTTGG
>CALYDF020005167.1:0-14626 GCA_944474145.2 Dicrocoelium dendriticum | reverse complement strand
GATGCTGCATTCCACATCTCCCAAGTTAATTAATCCGACGACGAATTTAAAGTCACAAAACACAACCTGTCGCCACAAGCCATATGACAATGGCTGCCTCCGTGTCTTTTGTCATCACAATTAGGCTCAGGTTTGAGGAAGAGCCGAAGCACGTGATTACTTCCGTACAATAATTAACGACTTATATGTAGCTGTCCTGCATATAGGACACTGGCACCTAACAGGCCAAGCAAATGTTTCCGACCCCTACACCGACCTACCATCCCGATGTGCGAGAAAGTGGGTTTTTGTCCACAACTGGCGGCTTTTGTCGGCAACCTCAACTTGACACATCTTTCCGCATTCTTGTACATCTACTTAAGCTCGAACAGTGCTTTTCGCTGGAATATCTAAGTTTAACTAATCATTCTTCCCAGGCACTGACAACGAGCTTGAGCCACCAGGTTATCCAGGCTGCGGCTTATTTAACCGGCGGAAAACGCAAACTTCCATTCCATCTACGTGATTCTAACAGCCCGGTAAAAGGGTGCCGCGTTTCAGATTGTTATCGCAGCTCAATCAATACTAAGCATCCCGTGTGAGTTAGAATAGGCGGCCGGCAACTCTGAAGTGTAAGGTGTTTTGAATCTGCTTGGAATCAATGGGATCGTTGAGTCTGCGTGGAATATCCGGTTTATATTTGTTATAAACGTCCTGTCGTTGCTACGTCACCGTATCTTCGAAGCTAGTCTGCTCAACTTTCCTGATAGCATAACCGCCAATTTCATCTTTGCTATAACCGTCTTTATAGGGTCTACTAATTGAGCAAGTTCGCCAGGAGCATGCTGGGCGTTACCGGTGTTCTGCAAACAATGAAGCCGGATTCCAGAATGCCGTGATCAGTCTCGAAGTACTGGGTGCGTTCTACTATTTCTTGCAACAATCGATAAATCTCAGTTTTCAGCTACCTTTCATTTCTGCCGACTTGATTACGTGACATATTGCTGGAGCTTCGCTGCATTCGTTAAACTCTCTTCGTGCTTGCGTTTGGGACATAAGCACGCTAGTTGGGATCTAAGAGTCAATTACAGAGTGCTAAATACTCAAGGGACTGGACCAAAGTCGTCAACATACAGAGGTCTGGATACATAAGGTTTACATGGAGAGCGTTCAGGCAGTGAAAAATACGGTCAGCTTAGAGAGGTGACTAGGATGCAGAGGTCATCAACCTTGGAGATTTTACTGTAGTTCCGAATGTGAACGAAATGTATCCAATTTGCTTTTATAACCAGCTTGTCTGTAATTGGTAACCATAGGTGGTCATTTTGACACTCCAAGGCACAAATTGCTACTCCCGTGAGTCGTACATAAATTCCGTTCTCCCACCCAAATTTCCCCCTGTAGTACCACCAAAGCTTCGGCGTCCACCTAAGCTGGAAGTATCTGGTCGCCTCAATTCGGTATTGCAATTGCACTGCGAGATTGAGAGTGGCTCTCCGACACCAACGGTGATATGGGAACGTGACGGACTGACCTTCAGCCGAACCAAAAGTTACTATACTACCACTGAATCCGGCTTGTTCATCTTTAATTCGTTGAAGTAAGTTCATGTATTTGCGATAGTGCTGGAAATGTTTGTTATCTGGAAGGAACAGGTAAAGATTATCACCTAAGCGAAAGGCACATTTTCCTTGGTGCAAACGAGTGAAGTGCCCAGTTGGTACAATTGGATGCAGAAGTGATCGTGTACCTGCACAGTCATTTACTGTATCCCCTTCGAATCCATCGTGGTTTATGAGCTGCCTTACCACCCTGTTTGAATTAAAACCATCGCGTTCACTTCCTACTTGGCTCCGTACTTCCAAGAGTAACTCTTTCGCTTGTATGTTTTCATTCTGACCCGACAAACGCCAGTTGATCCACTAAATTTAAGGTGAATGAAATGTGGTCACATCCGTCACCTCACGAAAATCGATTTCCTTCCTTTTACGGAGATATGTGTTGCATTTAAACTAAACCCTCCGGACCTCTAGGCCGGGTTTCATTTACGAAATTTGCCGATGCATCTGGCAGCAGTGCACAGAAAAAGAAGTAAACAAAAGACCAACGGACTCTTGGAGAATCATTTGTTGATCAATCACCCAAAGGATATCAATTGCCGGGACCTTATCAAAAGGGGGAGCCTCTTTATTCCTGTCTTAAGCATTACCCTTTACTACCAACTTTCTCCTCCTTGGTGGCAACCGGTTGGCAGCTGCCAAGCTCAGTTGGTAGTGAGTCTCTGCATGGTTAATATCGTATTTGACGGGCGATAATCTGTGTGCTGAGGCATTTTGCTGTGTTCGGAGCGTTGCGTCCCGGGACTTACACCAGATTGTTCCTTGCACAACCTAACCACCATGATCGTAGGCCACCTAAATCCGTATTGCCCTAATGCATGTAGACAGTACTCTGTAACAGAGAAGGAGTGCGGTCCATTAAGAGCCATATGACCGCTCTAATGGCTACCGGAAAATTCATCGGTATACCTTCGCTATCGACATTGAAAAATTGATAACAATTGCCTTTCTGAATACTGAATACTGAATACTGTATTATAGAGCAAGTAGAAATGGATTCTGTACAACTCTTTCGAAATATTGTGAAAAACATTATAATAGTTGCCAACCGTGAATATCCTTGGCGTTCTCATGTAATATTTAAAATATTCGACTTACGATATTTCAGGATTCACAAATGTGATATTTCATCGTAAGTATGCAGTCGTTCTCTGAATCGAATAGAGGCAAAATGCAAATCTAACAACGTTTTGAACTGTTGCACTGATGTTGCCTCAATCACATGTTCGGGCAAACTATTCCAAACGTTTACCACTCTCCGTTCGAAGCACAGTGGGTGGGGAGCACGTTTCATATCCGGCACAACAAGTTTGTATCTGTGTCCGCGTGTGCTGCATGGCCCTCGTAAGTGCAGCATTGGCCTTAGCATGGAGAACTCACCGAGATGTAGAATACGGTAGGTCATACTGAGGTCGACTCGCACCCGACGGTAGGACAAGGTGTAGAGTCCTAGTTTCTCGCACCGGTCTTCATACCCAAAGCCACGTAAACTCGGGATGAGCCTGGTAGCAACGTGTTGGACCCGTTCGATCTTTTGTGCCTCGCCTCGGGTAATCGGAAAGTAGGCGGGCGAACCGTACTCTAGCATTGGTCTAATGATAGCAGAGAACAGGCGAGTGGCAACCTCTTCAGACCATGTGCAGAAGCTACGTTTGAGCGCCCAAAGCATGCGCAGTCCGTTCCGATATAGCCTGTTCGTGTTGTCCACGGACTTCAAATCGTAGCGTGAGAGTACACCTAGGTCCTTCACGGAGGGTGTGGGATATAGCGTTTGGCCGTCAAGGGTGTAGGTTCGGCCGTCTGCACCCTTCCCCAGGCTCATAAATACTGACTTGGCTGGGTTGACCGGGAGAAGAACTTCTGCAGACCATGTGGATAAGCGGTTGAGATCTTGCTGAAGTAGGCCACAGTCGTCGGAAGCGTCGATTTCTCTCCAAATCTTCATGTCGTCCGCAAACAAGGCACACGGCGACCGGAGAAGCTGCGGTAGATCGTTGATGTGGATCAGGAACAAAGTGGGCCCCAGCACAGTGCCTTGAGGCACGCCACTTGTAGAGGGCTACCAGTCAGTTAGATGGTCGTCGACCTGTACCCTCCACTTTCGTCCAACAAGAAAGTCGCGGATCCACCGGTGCAGTGAGCCACCGACGCCACACATGCTGAGTTTGTGAAGGAGAACCTCATGACTGACCTCGTCGAACGCTTTACTGAAATCGATGAATATCACGTCGACGGACTTCCCCTTGTTTATTGCGTTCAACCAGTCATGCCTCGTCACAAGCAGGTTAGTAATGCATGAGCGACCTTGCATAAAACCGTGCTGTGCGGGCGTCAGGACCTCGTTTGACTGTAGCAACTGCAGCAATCTCTTCTTCACGATTTTCTCAGCAACCTTTGCCAATATAGGTGTCAGACAAATTGGCCTGTAATTGTCTACTTTGCTAGGGTCGCCGCCTTTCGGAATAGGCTTCACCACCGCACATTTCCAGTCAACCGGCAACAAACCTTCGGAGAGCGACCTGTTAAAAAGGTCAGTCACGATAGGAGAGAGGATGGTTGAAAGTGACTTGAGAACCAGTGGGTGAAGCCCATCAGGTCCGGCAGGTTTGGTACCGTCAAGGTTGGCGAGTAGTTGAGCTACCTCTTCGACGCCGCAATGTAGACTATCAAGTTCGGTAAAAGCGGTACACGTCGAACTCGGAACAGACACCTGGTTATTCGCAAATACAGAAGCGAAGTGCGCAGCCAACGCGGACGCACGCTCAGTGCTGGAGGTTAGGGGCTGTCCATCCGTGCCATCCAGCACTGGCACATCACCCGCCGGCTTCAGGCGTCGCTTCACGTATGCAAAAATTCTCTTTGGGGCGGTTTTCGCGGCTAATGCGAGCTGCTCTTCAAAGTGTCGGCGTTTATTCTTTTTTGCACTGTTGCAGAGATTCCGCTGACATTTATACCCTTCGTAATCATTGGCAGAGCCAGAGAGAAGGAATTTGTCCCACAGTCTGCGCCGCCTCCGAGCCAGGTTTCCATACTCCTTATCAAACCAATGAGGCTTAATCGGTCCAACCTTTCGACATTTCAATGGCACAAATTTGGAACACAATGATGTCAATCTCTCTTTTATAAATATCCAACAATCTTCCACAGATGCAGTTTGTGACAGAGACCAATCCAGTAGGCTCGCGGCTCGAGCAAGACCATCGAAGTCGGTTTTCCAGTAGTTGGGAGCTGGTTGCAGCGGATGTGAATACGGCAAAGATAATTCCATATCAGCTATCAGTACTGAGTGGTCGCTCGTAGCCAGGGGCTCCAGAATCCTAACGTCACGCACTCGTTGTTCGTAGCTCGTTAACATCAGGTCGAGACAGGACGAGGTTGAACGTGTTGATATGCGTGTTGGCTGGCATATGTGTTGCGATGCACCAGTTTCAAGTACCAAATCCACGAACTTTGCTTCAACCTCACCATGTCCAGGCATCAAATGCACATCAGGTCATCGTATTCGAGGACAGTTAAAATCGCCCATAAGCAGAAAGTGTGGACGACTCATGTGGGTCCGAAGATGGGGCAGCCAATCCAAACAACGACTCAGGGGACTGCGATAAACTGCGCCCACAAGCAGTTCTCCGCGCCTGAGGCGGATGGAGCACCACAGTAGCTCACACAGGCCATCGTCACTTCGGTAGGTGCTCACAAGTCTCCCACGCAGGGAAGACCGGATGTAAAGTAAGACACCACCGTGGGCATTCTTTAGCCTATCGCATCGGAAACACGAGTAACCGTTGAGTTCAAGTTCTTGGGTGTATAACTCTGCATGCAGCCATGTCTCTGCGAGTCCCACTATGTCTGGCCGCTCAGATGCAACGAAACAACAAAGCTCATCGCGCTTATTCATAATACTGCAAACGTTTGTGAACGCTACTCGCAGGCCGCAGCAGGAGCCACCGGGCGTGCTTGAAGTGTGAGCAGCCTGTTTATCCTGATTCGCGGATTGTTGGAAACCACCCGAAAATTTACGATACGAAGATTTGTTTCCCCCTCACCAGTGCGTCTTTTCAACTCAATGATGGCAGACTTGAGCCGCTCCCTGTCTACTGGGTCCAGGTCGGGACGAACATGGATCTTCAAACCTTTCAGCCTACTTAGGCGAGACATGATAAGTCTTGGACTGACTTCGTGCACAAAAGTGATTCTCATAGGCCGATTTTGTTGATCACCTTGCTTTCCAAGACGGGTAATCTGCCTCACTTTTACCGAGTCCTCACCAGCGTCGAGGAGTCTATCAATTAGACCCTGTAAAAACTCGACATCGTGATCGTAGCGCACGTGGGGTGATGGATCACTGGACTCCGGTGCGTGAAAGATCACGAGATTATAACGCCTCTGGTCGGACGAGGTTGGCCTTGCAGGGCGAAGTATACTACCAGCCTCAAGTGGTTTGGCTAACCGTTGACTTACAGAACGTAAACGCCCAACGTTCCTTCGTAATTTCGTCCTCTGATCTTTCCACTGGTCTTCAGCACTTAGACTTTCACCTGCTGGGACATCAGTGTCCGGTGGACACAACAAAGGTAAACAATTTAGCCCAGGTGCAACTGGGCTTCTCACAACGGTTGAACTTGGTGTCAGTGAGTTTGCACGGGTAGAGGAGGACGACTGAGCCGAAATCTGAAGGCTCTTCGCGCTAGGTTGTTGGGCCACACACACGGAGCTGTTCGCAACGAAACGCTGAGGACTACACGTCGGCTTTACTCTTTCTGGCGGTAACGCGGTCGCTCGACTGTTGTCTTTGACTACCAGTGTAGTTGCTTTGTTTGCTAGACCATTTCCTTAACGAATTCATTGAACGTGATTCACTCTTTATTGGATAACTGGATGGTCCTGGTTCACATCATTCGCTGTTAATTTTGTAGTCAGTACAATTCTACGCATAGCCCATCTCATTGATTAAACTCATCGTTAAAGACGGAGAAACGGAAAATTCGGTGCTTCGAATGCAGCTCCAGATCTTGAACAGACGGGCGCTCATCTCAAAATAAAACACCCCTTGTTTAACCAATTTCGGTAGGGCAAAAGCAAGGTCTATGGTGCTTTAAGAGCCAGTCTGTACAGCTCTCGAAACTGATGCAGTACACAAGCATTCCGGCTTAATTGCGAAAGCATGCACATCAGACTTACACCAGGCGATGGCTGGGTCGTAGCCCGTTCCAGACAGGATGGAACCACTCTTTCAGCCCAGCGCGGCAACAGGACGGTGCACCCCGTCCCCTCCAGCAATGACTAACTGTCTCCTGGAGCCAACAATCGAGGCGGTGGGTATTAGACAGGTAGGTACCTTGTCAACATTCACATCAAGCGCAGCCACAGCGGGGAGCTTAAACAACATTTACTTCTGAAATGCAAGAATACTCATCACGCAGGCAAACGTACCACATACGCCGCCTTATTGGCCTAGATTAGTAAAGCTATTGGAAGCGTACGCATCGTGCTTCTATTCCGCGTGCAAGAGTGGCTTCTAATGCACCTTTGCAACTGCCCTCTTGATCAGACCACGGAATTCGCACCGATCAACTTTGTCTGGAATTCGCAAATAGCTTTTGTTTACGGCTGTGTGGAAGGTGTACACACCGTTTTCCTTGCTACATAACTTGTCAAAATGATTGGAGCTTTGGACTGAGCACTTTGGAAGGTAATTTAATCGGTCAGAATTGTCGGATTTATCATCGGCCACTGATCGCCCTGCTTCATTGGTTGTCCCTTTGGATACACCCTCTTGTTCAGAAATCGAACGTGAGATCGGACCGCTGAACTTAAATAGAGCCACAGGAACAGATGAGCTTCCTCCAGCCCACTTCCAATTAGGGGGACCTGCTCTTGTAGATGATTGACACTAGTTACTGGTGAAATTGGGAGCAGGAAACTGTCCCAACCGACTGGAGTCGCTTCGTTATAGTCCCAATTGCCAAGGCAGGCTCACGATAGGAAGGCCGGAACCATAGAGGAAGCAGTATGATCTCCACCGCCTCCAACTTGCTCGCCTCTCTCTTCCTTTACAAACTGACTGGCACTCGTGAATGCCAGGTTTGTGAAGCGTAATCCGGGTTTCATCGAGGTCCTGGCTGCATCGACCACATCTGCACTTTGCGTCAGCCGTTGGAGCACAGTAACATATATTGGCGGCCCACAGTCGTCGTGTTCCTCGATATCGAAGGTGCTTTTGTTTCGGTGGATAGATGTGCCCTTGGGGGCGGTCCACTCAGGAAAAGTGTGTCCGAGAAATATGTAAATATTATCAGAGCATTGTATGCGCGTAGCTCGGGCATTGCAAGGGCTTACGGCAAGCTGTCGCCGCCCTTCAATAAGGATGCCCGCTGTCACCTTTCCTCTTCAACGTTGCTATTGAGGAAGTCATGGAGATGGCGTTCACAGAACACGACGTAGAAGATGTGGAGCTACTCCCAGACGAACGGCCTCTTGACTTGGAGTATACTGACGATATTGCCCTCATCTGTGACAGCTCACAAACGTACCAAGCTGCAGTTGACAGATTAGCATTGGCTGTCACTCACCGGGTTTCCCTTTTCGCCCTCGAAGTGCAAAATTCCTCCAAACTTGGCAGGCACCGCCTCCTGCACTGACACTTGGTGGTGATCAGCTAGAAGTCGTTCAGATATTCAACTACCTGGGAAGTTGTATCAGCGCTTGTGGGATCGGAGATGAGATCACGAACCGTATAACAAAACCATGAAGCGCTTTTGATCATCTTCGCAACTATGGAGAGGGCGCGACACCACTCTCTCCTTGAAAGGTAGAGTGTACAATTCAGCTGTACCTTCGACCCTACTGTATGGTTGTGAAACCTGGACCATAAGCTCAGCCGACAAAAAGAGGCTCGTTACCTTCGACCACCGGTGCCACTGCAGTTTGGCTCACATCTGGTGAGAACACCGTGTAAACAACGAGCGTGTTTGACGCCTTGTTACGGCACAGGAAGAGGAGCCAAACCGTTCAGAACCGTTATTTCACGCACCAGACTCCGATGGCTGGGCCACGTGATACGAATGCCAGCCCACCGGCTCCTGTGACGTGCGTTGTTTGCGCGTCGCGGGTGTGGATGGAAAAATTGGAGAGGTGGCCAAGCGATGACTTGGCCGAGAAGAATGAAGGCCCTCAATTTAAAGCTCCCCTTGGTGGGCGCGTCACGGTTGGAGTCCGAAAGACGATTAACACCTTTGGCTAGATACACTTGCTGACACCGCCGACCTTAATGACGTTTGTGTTGTGAATTCTTTGTCCCACTACATCCCTTTTAGCCTCCCCCCCAACAAGAATCTCATTTGTTAGTATAATATAATTTAGTAAAATAAACTTTTTTGCTGCGTAGTAGCCGGCTGGTAGCTTTCTGGAACGATGCCCATCCATTGCTGGTAGCTCAGCTGGCATGCATTTGTTGCATTTTTTCATATTTTACGTATTGCTGCACCGTGGTTGAGGCGTTTTCCACCTCTAGCTGACGTGTGTTTTGAGGCATTGCGATTCCTCAGTCACGTGTATAGCTTGCGATCGCCGAGCCTGTTGAGACAGGCACACCATGTCTGTTGACAATATCCTGTGATTGCGACCAAAGTTGCAAACAAAGCCGACTACGGTCGGCGCGCAAACTTTCTGCTGTGACTAATGGCCGATTGGCTATCGATCAAGCCGGGCTTCGGCTTGGTGGAAAGTTAAGTCTCGGTGGGCGTGGTAGAATTCACGCTAACTCGGCGTGTTAGAATGATGGTTGTTAAATTTGCTGCAGCAGGCAAAACGGATTGTCCGATTCTTGTGGTAAATGCATCTCTGGATTGGGTTAAGTGCGCTCTAACAAATGAAGTTACGAATGATGGCATGCACTTGAAAATAAGGTTGTTGCGCGCCTGGATACCTATAAAAATCCCGTTGAAATTGCTATAACGGATAAAACGATGTGTGTGCTAGACAGTCCTGCAGTGGTGGGTCCACTGAATATTGCTGCTAAATCCGAGTTGGGTAGTGTAAGCACAGTAATGTGCGTCGAGGATTGCAAGAGGTAGATGCAAAACGCTGGAGCGTCGAAGCAATACGACCACGGTTCTTGTAGGTAACACACTGGAGGCGTATGCCTCACATGAGAATTGCTTCCGCATCCTTTCCTGACGGAAGATTTACCTGGATTAACCGCTGTTCCCTGCAGTGTACTGAGTTCGGATGACGTAGGAGGCGCATCTTACTTACCGCTCGTGTTTGGGCTCAAATTACTTGACACATGGCACCCAGTGGTTTCCAGTCGTCTAGATGCTTGTCTTTGATGTAGTTTGCCTGAGATTCGGAGTATTGCACATAGAAGTAAAATACTTATGATGTTGTCTGATGTTCTGCTTTTTGGAGGAGTTTGTGACTGTTTACTTACTTCGGACAACATATGGCATACTAGGTCCCTTGATAGTATTGGCAACCCCATCTGCTCCCAGTTTGACAGCAGTCGATGTTACGGTGGACGGCGTCACTGACATGTAGGTAGAAACAATAGACGCATGTGTTGTTGGTTTTTAGTAGTGTTGAGTTTTCCGAAAGGATTCGTTGAAGTATGCTGCACGAGCAAATCATTAGATGCAGTCCCTAGTCTCAGCGCTAGGGTTTACGGGGATGGGGTGCTCTTGCGTCCGTCCGGGTGCTGGTTAGGAGAGAGAAACGGTGCTTTGACGTTGTCCACAATCACCAGTGTCTATCCTATGCTATTTTTGTTGCTCAAGTATACAAAACGCTAGTGATGCAAATGGGCCAGGTTTTTGAACGTCGAACACTCCAAGGGTGCAACGGTCTCCACTAACCAGGGAACCGATCATTTGATCGCCGTTTCCTTCTCAACTCAGAAGATTGAATTTCCATGGTCGACTTCTCTAAATATTGGTTCATTCTCTGCTGCACCTACTTCTACGTTCTGTTGATGTGCTTCCCTTTGTCGGGCATTTTAGCACACAAAGACTTATCAGTTCGTGTCCAACTTATCTGTCCCTACCATACTACTTATTAGTAACGCACCGCAGCAAAAGCGCCTCTCTCCCCATTGGATAGCAGTGTATAAAAAAATAAGTGAATAAATAGTGTATACTAGAATTCATCGAATACTTGTGGACCATCAAATCATTTGCGTAACTGCCATATCTCAGTTCACTAACAAGTTCAATATATTGCAAAACGATTCGTTGCACTTTAATGTAATACGGCAGGTCCCTCTGCCATCGACTCTATCGTATCCTGGACAGATTCCACATTGCCTCCCTTGGCTATCAAGACTGACAACCCACTATGAATATGATGCGTCAATTGAGCTAATAGGTGAGCGCGGTAGGTAGTTTTAGGCTACGATGGACACCGCGACGACTTTAACCCGTTTGTCACAAAACGATCGTTCCAGACACGATCAACAGAAAACCTGAATCCGCTGATATGTTTTCTTATTGCTTCTAACTTGATTATCGCTCTCTTCATACGTATGCAAATCCCAGTGTATTATCACCACATAAGATCCATAGGTCGGATGGTGTTCCGTGCGCGAAGACCCTTTCCATTTGCAGCTACCCAAGGTACCTGAATAGTAGCCATTGCGCCCTGCTAGCGGACTACGGAGTAAGAACAGTATCATAGTTCCACCTATTCACAAGCAATAGGGGCCGCACACATGTCCACAGGCATCGCTTGACTTGGTTGTATCCGTTTCCAAGAAAGCCGGATTCGCTATCTTCTTGTTTGGAGTACGCGTTGCGCGAGTGAGCTGCACCAAACATCCTCAAGCCAAACATTGAATATTTTTCTAAAGAGAACCTTTACCGGTTTGATCGCTGGCATCTTGTCGAAAATAAAAATATGTTGCGTCCCCATCCCAGGTACTTCACTTCAGGATCGGTTTTGAGTGTGACTCCACTCTTCACACAATGATGTCCGAACTTTACTTCGAATCTAGGAGGTCGAGTTTTTCGTAGGCACCCTTACGACTATACCACTGTCATGCCACACTGGGAACGCTTGTCACAGTAATTAAGGACCTTTGGTGGTACCCAAGCGCTTGGGTGCAAGGACCGATACGTCACAGGTAGACGAGAGACTGATCAATTATCATCAATGCATGCTGATCAGAATCGCATCGGTCAGGCGGACAGCACACAGACTAGCGCGAATCAATTTCATCGTATCTCAAGAGCACTGGTTTTCAAACGTTCTGTGATTGTTACCCCCAAAACGGGTTCGCCATAAACAATTGCTCCAAAAAGTTTTCTAGCTCATACGCTAATTGCTTAGTAACGATTGCATTTATTGGCTTATATTACGGAAAATGAGCAGTATTTTTAATTATTTGTTTCACGCAGCTAAAGGAACAGCTTTTATTAAATCAAGAAGTGATGTAGGTTAATGAGCTGGTTGATACTGCTTAGCTCCAACAATTGGTGGTGTCGTTGGTGTGGTTTCAGCTAATGCACATCGTAAGTCGTGCTTCAAGTTCATACTGTTCCTTGCTTTGATATGGGCTTCCTGGCCAAACATGAACCAATCGCAGTGGCTTCTCATTTGTTTCAACCATCCCTTCCAATCCCCCTCCTGGGTGACAACTTCTCACCATCAATGTGTACCGATACGTCCTGAACACTAATTGCCCGTTTTGTGCCCTCATCCTTGTAAATATTCGGTCGCTCCTTTATCCGGTTGGCTGACATTTGCTCCCACCTCAGTGTTCACTGTACCCTGCAATTCGACTCGACGAACGAATGCCTGACTCAGAAGAACAACTATCAACGAGCGAGCCGATATAGGCGCCATCTATCTGCGCTGCTTTGCAGGCCTGTATGCGCATTTTAGACAATAACATTTATTACTCAAAAGTGTCTAGTTAATTCACCACTCATTAATGATTAGTGATTAGTAATCAGTGGTGATTAGGTAGTTAGTTAGTGTTGGTACAGATGATTTTGTCGACAGATTGATGACCCCTTGCAAAGTACTATTTTACCTATTTGGGGTTGAGTACCCCAAAGTTGAAAACAGTGAGCTAGAATGCAGGTGTGGGACGGACCGGGCACAACAGATGAGCAGCGCGTGCGTTCCAATGAAATCACAGGTGGTATAAGAAGTAGCAATAAAGGGCCAGTATGAACAATGAACAATGATCTATAACGGGTAAAAAAGCAGGTGCTTGACATGTCCCGCAGGGTGTTTAGCGTGACAAAACATGATAAATCAAGGGATAATGGAGTCGTCAGTTTGGGCGATTACAGATGTAACTGCACTGTCGTATAAAGGGAGTTTGAAATGAGGATGTATGGAGAACGATCCAACGGTAGGGTTGTCAAATAAAGTGAATAAGACACTTAAGAAACTTCAAGAATTAAGTCAACTCATAAAGGGTGAGTATGATAGAATGAAGGCTCGTGATCCAAACATCGCACAGTTTTACGGGCATCCTAAAGTACACAAAGAGGGTGCACCGCTACGACCAATAGTATCACTCCCAGGTACACCAAATTACAACTTGGCTAACGAATTATGGAAGGGCCTCAAACATCTGACCAGCGGATAGCAATACTCCATCAATAATGCTCATCAGTTTTTGGAAAAGCTCAAATGCATAAGGATAGACCATGAAGAAGTGATGGTATCCTTTGACGTCACCGAACTTTTCACCTCCATCAACTTACAGATAGCGAAAGAAAATATCAAAGAACGTCGGAATAATGGAGGACAAACGACAGGAAAGCTAACAACTGAAAACATATGCAAGCTACTCGACTTATGTCTTACTACTTACTTCAAATTCAACGGAGTGTTCTACGAGCAAGTTAGAGGAGCCCCAATGGGATCCCCCATATCTGGACTCATTGCAGAAGTCGCCATGCAGAGGTTAGAAGAGGATATAAGTCCCAGTCCTTAGTCCGAAATTATGGGTGCGATACGTTGACGATACGTTTGTGATTCACAAACGCAACCAGCTACAGACCGCACAAAAGCTACTTAATAATGCAATGGAAGGCATTCGTTTCACCATAGAAGAAGAGGTGGAAAACCAACTACCCTTTTTGGACGTGCTGGTCACCAGAACGGTAGAAGGCGAATTACAGACATCAGTTTACAGAAAAGCAAAACACACCGACCAAATCCTAAAATTTAACAGCAATCACCATGTCTCAAAATAAGCTGTATACGGACCCTGTTTCTTGGGATAGAATCGCATTGCAATACTGCAGAGGCAAAACGTAAGGAAGAAGAACATCTGTTTATGTCTTTCATTCGTAATGGCTACCCACGCAGTTTCATCCAAAGACACCTAAACCGAAAGAGCACAACTACCACACCTGCACCAACGACGACGAAACATATCGCCTTGCCGTACATCAAAAACATATTGGAAAAGACAGCCAGACTTCTCAAATCGCACAACCTGACGGTGGCTCACATACCAACTGGGACTTTGAAAAGAATATTATCTAGACCTAAAGAAAGACTGGAGGCACAAGAACACCAAAATGTCATCTACAGGATAAGATGCGAGAACTGTGACAAAGACTATGTAGGTCAAACGGGGAGAAAACTATCCACAAGAATAAAAGGGCACAAACGTGCGTGTCGACATCATCATGTATCGTCACAGATCTCAGCACACCTCGATGAGGAAGGACACAATGTTAACTGGGACAAAACAGAAATTCTGGCGCACGGAGGGACAAGAAAAGGAAGGGAATTTCTCGAGGCATGGTTCTCTACGGAGAATTCCCTGAACCTTCGCATTCATCTCGATCCCGTGTACCTACGGCTGAGAAAGCGTGAAGCTGGACGGCTAAGTATCGAACAAACAGATGTCACGGGACCCAGATCGACGAGGGTAATTTCAAACGCTACGTCCCAACGACATTTTCCGTGAGATTTCCCCTACGGAGCTGTGCACTGAAGATGCCACTGAGGGAAGTGGTGAAACGTTTGACATTAAATTACTCAGCTCGGAGAACGAATCAAAACGTTAA
>CALYDF020005166.1:0-14469 GCA_944474145.2 Dicrocoelium dendriticum | reverse complement strand
GCAGCAGCAGCACACCAGCCATTCGAACGGATGCTTCGCTGCCGTTCAATCACCGTGACGTACGGAACGGAGAGTAATAAGAGGGAGAAAAGGCTTGCCGAGCCTAAAACTTGTGTACAATTCTTCGATGATTGCACTGAAGGCAACGAATATCCTAGCAGATTTTGGAAGCAATTGCGCCGCAGTCGTATCTACCCGAATGCCAAAACGCTTAGACGTCATACTTTGAACCAGCGTGACACGGTGCAATCCAAGATTCCCGAATTCGAACGCAATATAGCGCAACGTCAACATGTGATTGACGAGTTAGCGTTGGACGTGAAACAATCATTCCTGGATTACGTTCAGTGTATCACCGCAAACCGTGTACGACAAAGGCGTTTGGCCCTAAAAAGGACGTTGAATCAGCATAAGCCGCAATCCACTTTCCCTAATAGACCTGAGAGGTACGTGCACAATTGTTCAAGTATGAAATTGAACTCCACTTTAATGGAAGTTCTATCGCTTGGTCCAAAGTTTTGCGCTCCCAAACACAAAGACAATCAGCTTCACTATGAGTTACAGTTTGAAAGCCTGTTTGGCCAAACAAAAGGGCTAGTAGCTAAGTCAAATGAAGACCTGGAACGCTTTAAGTGTTCTCTAATGAACACCTGCTACCAGTATCGCAAGTGCCATGTCCACACTCACGGTCCACTGACACGCAAGCACCTTGACGCGCTGAAGGATTTACGACGCAATGGTAAGATCGTTGTGAGCAGACCGGACAAGGGTACTGGAGTCGTTCTGTTAGATAAAGAAGACTATATAAACAAGCTCGAAAAGGTTCTGAGTGACGAATCGAAATTTTCCCGAATGATTGGAGAAAAGGACCAGACAGAGAGGATTGAAAACCAAATTATTAAAAGCTTGCAAGATCTTCGGAATAATGGACATATATCAAATACACTTTATGATAGCCTGAAGCCGAGTGGCACAAATGTCCCGAGACTTTCTGGGTTACCAAAAATTCATAAGACAGGTGTCCAGCTTCGCCTGATCTTATCAATGGTTAATTCACCCTACCATGCCGTCGCCCAATGGCTTGTGGAAATTCTAGAGCCAGTAAGACAGCGAATTACACACTACAGCCATCGTGACACCTTTCATTTCATCGAAAGCATCAAAGATCGCAACATCGATAAGAAAGGAATGTTTTCCTTGGATATTGTATCGCTTTTCACCAACGTGCCACTTTTCGAGACGATCGATTACCTTTGTTCCTACATAGAAGAAACAAAAGCAAGTATATGCATACCGTTGCGTGACTTGAAAAGCCTTCTTTTGCGTTGCACTTGGAACGTACAGTTCTTATTCAATGGCACTTACTACCGACAAAAGGATGGTGTAGCTATGGGATCGCCATTGGGTCCGTTGTTAGCTGATGTCTTCATGGCGAAATTAGAGAATACCAAGTTACATGAGGAGATCACGGCCTTTGAATGTTACCACCGCTATATGGACGACATATTTGTCGTGGTCGACCAGTCTGTTGATCTTAACGCTGTTATGGACCGTTTCAATCGGGCCCACGCATCATTGCAGTTTACCCGCGAAAAAGAACTGAACGATCAGTTTCCGTTTCTTGATGTCCTGTTAACTAGAAGTGCAGACGGCTCGATCCAACGGCAGGTCTACAGGAAGCAAACCTGGGGCGGCAAGTATAGGAACTTTCACAGTTTCGTTCCGTTAAGATATAAGCGAAACCTAATTCGCTGTCTAACCACAAGGGCCCACAGGATCTGTTCTGAAGACAAGTTGGATAATGAGTTGACGCTCATTCAGAATTTGCTGCGCGAAAACGGATATCCTGATCGTTTCATTTTTAGGAACATGCAAAGTAAGCCCGACCAGTTACAGGTTCAGACAGCAGAAAAAAAAGAACTTTTCATACGACTACCCTTCAATGGAGACGCCGCTGCTGAGCGTGTAACTAGAAGCCTTCCAACAGCTGTCAAGTCAACTTTTCCAACAGCCATGCTTAGGCGTACCTTTTCCACGGAGCCACTCATCCGTATTTACAACAAAGACAAGTTACCGACGCTGACCGCTTCTATGGTAATTTATCAGTTCAAGTGCGCTTGTGGCGCTATTTACATCGGTCGAACGGCGCAGCAACTGTCGAAACGCAATAAGGAGCACCTACCATGTTGGTTGCGTCGAGGCGGTACTGGAGCTACAACTAGCTCAGTTATGGCTCATCTGGTTGATAGTAGGCATGAGGTTGACCCAGTCAGTGCCTTTCGAATACTGTACAGGGTCCCTCCACTCCAGTCGAAAGGCCTGTGCCTCCGGACCCTTGCTACTGCCGAGGCAATCAGCATTCGGTTGTACCAACCTCTTTTGTGTGCACAAAAGAAGCTGATCGAAGCTGTTCAGCTACCTTGGCCAGCCAAAACGGATCCTTCGGACAGCAACTGCAATTGTGCAACGGTACCTCAGCCCTAGTTTGCTGTTTGTTACTGGTTCATGCCTTTGATCGACACATGATCAATCTCATTTGAACTGATCGTTAATCCCCTTGTACTTGCCCATTGCGATTTTACCCATATGATTGTACAGGTATGAAGATGAATCATCGAAAACAATTGTTTACCTTCGGTCGTTTGTTCTTGATAACGAAATGGGAATTTTCCGCTTACAGAAAAGGAGAACCTAGCGTTAAGCTCTAATGCCCTAAACAAATATTCACAGTAAAGGCGCTAAACTTGTCAACAACATATTGTCACTGCCAACTGTCTATTGTGCAAAGATAAGGCAGCATCAGCGAGATACTTGAGGATTTCACTGCTACGCGTCATAGGCAGAAATTATCTGCAGATAACTCAGCACCAAACAGGTCCGACTAGGAAAGACAGCCAGACACGCCAATGGTGCCGACTGCGAGCCATGTCCTGTAACATCGCAAGTCAAGCACAAGGCAGGTCACGTGCACTCCAGCTTGGAAGGCGAGACAGACCTGGTCGTCAGTGACTTCATTTCTCACTGCCAAGTCAACTTTCGCCCACCTCGAGTCTTGCGCCACCCTACATCTAGCAAACAAAACAAGGCCCTCCTAAGTAAGGGGTGACCGGGCATACGTAGTACGTGCCCAAGCAAACGCAACTTAGGCAGTGTGATCTGTTGTTCTAAGGAACTATCTTGGTTATCAGTGTATAGCAATTGCCTGCGCACATCATCGTTGCGGAAACGCTGGTGCCATCCGACATCAGTAATGATTCGCAGACAACGATGATTAAAGACTTGAAGGCATCACAGGTCATCAGGTCGAAGAAGGCAAGTCTCACTCCCCTAGAGTAGGACGGCCCTCACTGTGACCTTGTAGACGTGGCCTTCCAGACCGAGGGAATGATGGTGATAACAAGAAATCCAGAACCAGTTAGCATAAGTGATTTAGGATTTAGCGTCTTTGCGAAAACCATTAAAGTGTTTTACGGATCGATTCGATCGCTGAAAGTGATAAACCGTTTGTAACCTGATTACTCAGTTCGGCGAGCACATGAACACATGAAAGGAGTGCGGTGCTCTCCCTAAGACAGTAAGAAAGGGATTCTGTTCTGAGAGTCGTAGACGCCTTTGAGTCTTTTGGTAGCGTTCCATACGGACCATTGATCGTATGGGACGGTAGCAACGAATCCGTAACTACCAGATGAAGATGATCAGGTTGCTACTGTAAATTAACAAACAAACTAATATGGTGCGAACGCAGTCTGTATATGCCCGACCAACCCAATAACGAGTTTCAATCGTCTATCAGATGTCAGCCAGAGTTGGGATGGAAAGGCGCAACTTTTGAAATATCAGTTAAAACGAAGTCGATGAAGAATTGACTCAGTGGTGTTGGTCCATTGATCTCCAGTTTAGGATCCACATGACCTACCGCAAATAAGGGATTTCATCGCTGCACGTTATCTTAGCATGATAATTCCCTGTTTGTATTTGCGTGTTGTGGATATGGTATAGATACCTTGACTCCAAATGCTAATTAAGGGCATTTAGATTTCACACTAGAACCTCATTCTTCTTTTATTAATACTCATTCCACAGGTCAATAAGGTTGTAGGATAGTAAGGTATAAGTTCGAATTACTGCTGTACTGCAATTGATGATCATGAGTGTCCGAAGGACTGTTCGTTGCCTGCAACAATTATGGCAATCCACTGTTTTAACAGCAGCGTTTAGCTTATATGAAGCTGAAAAAGATCAGGTAAAGACAGAGGGTAACCAGACAGTATCCAAAAGGAACTGAAGAATCTACAGGCAGTAAGCGATTTTTCGGATCGGTGAGGGGTTGAGATTACGATGGTGCTATTACAAAATGATGATTATGAACCACGAGAAATGTGGTGTAGTCGCAGATGCCGTGGCAAGGCAAATGCATGCCACTGGGTGCAGAGGAGACAGTCGGACGCGCGAATACCAAGAGACCAGATTGATTTGATGAAAACAGTGCGACCAGTAACGCATTGGTGTCGGAGAATGCAGCATTTTCTTCACATGAGGAGAATCCAGACAAGATACGTCCGCGTCAATCTCAGAAGCTCCGGTGAATTCAGTATGTATGGTGGGTAAGGAAGACAGAGTAGGTGGAACGTTATGCCGAACGCCGGAAACACAAGGAATTCTATGACTTGTTGTAGTCAGTGTAAGGGATTCCCTTGCAACCGATGAGGATGATGATTCGGGCGCTACTTATTCACAACCTGCACATAGCATGCAGGAGTGGCGCAAGTATTTCGATGGTCACCTGAATAACCATTAAAAGTTATCAAAAACACCTTGGGATGGCTGAAACAGTAAAAGGTGAGGGACACGTGACATGAGAACTGGCCGGACAATACATTTATTTGCTTCGGGGAAGCTCCGTAGCATCCCAAATAGATATTACGTACAGTTTTATCATAAAATGAGTGTACATAACTTACTCTTGTTATACTGTTCCCATCCTCCGTCCATATTCGCTGGCACTCGTCTACGTGGTGAGTTATTGTGTTGATGCTTGCTCTTGTCTGCTTCATCCGTTCACATCTTCCTTAACCACCTCGAATACAGTCCGCTGTGTTCCACTTCATTCGCCTTCTGGCATCGGACTGATATTAACTAGTTTACAATGTCTTTAAGTCCTATGTTTTCGGACTTACATCAGATTTGAGGTAGGTGGGTGGGTACAACGCAACCCCCCAAGGTCCTTCTGTATCCGCAAGTGTCGCATGACTACACAGGCGTCGTTAAAGAGAAGTCCGAAAAATTCGAGTGCGGCCAGCAATCCACAGCGCAACAACAGTAGTCATCCAAGTGACATTTACCGGTAAAAAGCAATCAACAAACTCGCTGTAGTAATAACTCATCAAGAAGTGGCCAGTGGCCGAGTGGTCTGTGAGCCTGATTTGCAGCCATAAGGTCACCGGTTTGAATCCGAGTAGGGGTGAGCGTCCTCGCGTTATACTCAGCCCAAGCGGGACTGTTGGTGGTCACACGGCAACGAAGCGCCGTTACGCCGTACAGTTAGCAATTCTCAAGAGGTTCATAACGATGAATTATCATAGTCAGACACAGCTGTGTGGCGAACAGGCGTTAAACCCCGGTGATCAGTAAACAAGAGGTTAAAAACGCGCAGAAGTTATGACAAGTATATCTTAGTCCAGGAAAGTTGGGTCAGGAAGGCTGGGCACATGGCTGTTTTCGATTTGGGTGATTTCCATTTTTACACATTATGGTTTAGGTTTGTGAATGTTTGATGAGTAGGATAGGGTAGTGATGGTTCAAGAAGTGTACTACTTAGTACCAACAAAGGTAAAAATGTCAAGTTATCATACGCCAAGACAAGTGAGGCGTAGGGTAGTAAAAACCAAAGGGAACATGTACAATGCAGATCTTACCAGGAGTGTGCATAACCGCTTGAGAATTCTTGTCCTGTAAGAGTGTGAGCTGCTCAGTCATTCGTTTTGTCGTGACTTCGTATTCCTTAATCTTTTCCATACACTGGGAATTGAATAACTTTAAATCCTTGTTTTCTCCTTCGGATCTTCTGTATTTTGCATCGAAAGCTATTGAAGCAAAACACAACCCTGCTGCAAACTGAACGTACCTCTCATTTTCTCCTCTATATCTTGCCGTAAGGCTAACAGATGTCTGTGGAGGTCGTTATTATCTCGAATCAATCGCCCATTATCCGCTTTGTAGGCAGACACATAATCTTCGATATTTGATCGTAATTTGAATTGAGAAAGAAGTTCACTCTTCGCGTTTCGCAGACTCTCAGTAGTCCAGACTAAATCACAAAATAATCGTTCAACCAAGGGCAAACAGTCTAGACTAAGTGGTTGCTTGTAGCCTAACTGGTCAAGCCGCTTCCTCAAGTTGATGAACTTCTCTCTGATTGCTTGTGTGCCCATTGATCGGTAACCCGCACTAAATAAAAGACGGTAGAAGTCGTTCAGTACTCATGTGAGGCCGGTGTTTGGACGAAATGCACACATTACATCAGTACCAGAAAGTAAAGCCACACTGTTGCGCAGAGTGGCATGGTGTATGCAGCTGTAAGGTCTAACATGCAAGTAGATACCGTAACACAATGTCTCATCCATCCCTTGTGATGAAAAACATTGCGACTGAAAGAAAAGGAGGAAAAGCGGCGAGATGAATTAACGGTCGGGAGCACAATGCCGAATCTAAGAAAGGAACTGATTCACAACCAGTTAGATATATGATAATGCTCCAAAGCTTCGCGGTACTGCGTACCGACATAATGCAGATACAGGTCAACTATTGTGCCGCAATACAAAAAAGAGGAATTAGACATTACAACCTCTCAAAAAGCCATATAATGAAAAACAGTATATATATATATACATATATATATATTGAAACAATTAGTTCCCGAGGAAACTTTTAGCAGAAAAGTTAACACAAGAGTGCCACACGATTTAATTCCGGAAATTTTTCTTTGCATATTTTCAAGTGCGTACTACAGACGTGTGAATTTATAGCATCATGAAAGGAGCGCAGTTAAAATGGCAAATTGACCAAACTGTACACACTTACATTCACGTCACTATCTGTGCCCGGCCTGCTACCACGGCAATGCCAGGGTCACAAATGCGTCTTTCTGCACACGCAGAGTTGGGCCGAGTTGTTTGATAGCCACGGTCTCAGCATATCATAAAGTTAGGGGGTTCATTGATGCATAGATAACACGGAACGCCTGCACGGGGTCTACCCAGTGATTGTCAGCCAGATGGCGGGTGATTGATGAAGCTGGTTGTTTGTATGGAAATGCATTTCGTTCCCCTGGCTGCGCATTCAAGGTGGTGGACGTGGCCATCTGCGTAACGTGTTTACTCATCCACGTCGGTATGTGCTCCGCGACCCCCACCCTTAATTGTCGTTCTGTCATGCGCACGTATTCGGCCTTGCAAATACATGTAAATTGGTAAAGGATGTGTGAACGGCTGGACAGCGACAGCAGGAGTTTAACCGATGGAGTAGGGATACGATTTGTTGTGTAGATGAATACTAGTTCCGCCGCAGGGTACACGCGCCACTGCGGATTTCAATCGGCATTGAAAAACCTGGCATACTTTGTCGCCCTTGAATGGCAATTGCAGGGTTACATTTATCTTTGGTACCGTGGGCACACATGTTTTCTCTTTCTCAGCACTAAACTGAGCGATGAAAGACGGTGGGTACCGTTGTCTACCAGGGCGCTGGTTATCAGCCGCAACTTTTATTCTAGTGGTGTCAGCAATGCATATTTTTCTAGCTCTGTTGAACAAAGTCTTCACTAGACTTATTTTTACCTCTTCGGGACAAAAGTGTAGAAGTTCAATTACTGTCCCTTTCACGTTGGCTGGCGGTAAACTGATCTGCGTACTGAACCATCACTTCTACGCTCTATTAGGATTTCCAAGAACGGCAGCATATCATGCTGTTCGTGCTCCGTTGTCACTCTAATGTTTCGGTGTAAGCCATTCAACTTATTAGCCAGTTGGGCTAAATGATACTCGCTGTCGCAGATTAAAATAATATCCACATATTTACGAAACAACACTTTTTCATTGATCTCGTCCATCTTGATTCTCAAGATGGATGACGAAAATGTCTAATAATACCCTTCCCAGTGGACTGCCCATTGCAACAACGTCCACTTGGCGATAGCCTTGTTCTTGAAAATTGAACAATATTTGATATGCGTAACAGAAGTTGTTCTAATTCCGAGACTGTTGTGCCTATTTCTAGTTGGTTTTCAACCACATGGTTACAGATAATCTGAATCGTCTCTTAGTGGCACATTGGTAAATAGTGAGATGATATCGATGCTGACCATAAATTTTCCTCGCCATTCGATACCGTCCAGAAGTTCCACTAATTCTAACGTATCTCTTAGACTATGTTTAACCATTGATCGCTTAACTGGCTCCAACAGTGCTACTACCCACTTAGCTAGCTTGTGTTGTGAGGAATTGCTCATGGACAGAATCGGTTTTAGAGGGACATCCACTTTGCGCAATTTTGGCAAACCATAAAGCTGCAGTGTCTACGTACCCCTGAGTCTTAAGGATTTTGCAGTCGCAGCAGTTATGAAATTTCCTTCTAACAACGTTTGCAGTTCTACGTTCATTCTTTTCTCAAACTATTGGGTTGTTAGGCGTGCCGTTTGGTTAGAATTTACTACGGTCGCTAAGTACTGCCATGATCTTTTCTACATAAGCCGATTTGTCTAACACTACAGCACCCGAATCTTTGTCCGCTTGAAGGACAAACACCTTTCCCTCTGATCTGAGTTGTTTTAAGGCCTCTAAATGTTTAGCTTCGAAGGGAAATTTTTGGCTAGAGCTGGAGATTCGACACGTGTTCAAGATCTACGAGTTTTCTTTAAGCCACTGCTCGTTATCTTTGAAGGTTGGCGTAAGTCCAACAAGTTAATGTAAAATACCTCTATGTGAGCTTGGGTTTCTATGCTGTTAGTCTTTCCAGGTGGAAGACAAAATTGCAACCCACATGACAGAACCACTAATTGTAGGGGAGTTAACGACAAAGAGGATAGATTGGTAACATACTTTGATGGTTAAAAAGGTAAACTATGAAAAACAGTTTGTGATTCAGTGACTTAATAAAACGCTCATCCCAGATCCTCTGTTCCAAGTACCAAATTCCAACAGAAGCTAACAAATTTGAAGTACTTTACCAAAGTTAATTCGTCGATTGCTGATCGTTTGGCCAAGCACATCTTACGGTATTTTTTGAGCTTTTCTGTAGTCTTCTAGAGAAAGCACCAGAATATTCGTCTTAAATTCCTAGCGTGCGATCGTAGTTTCTGTGCTCGCAGTCCCTTGCAATAAGCAGCGGGGAAACGGTACACATTTACACATTGTTTCAAGAACTCCTTTCAATGAACAATGAATTTAGACGAGTTAAGATGCGTTGCTTTACAAGTCCCGTTGGATAGTTGCAGGGGACATCAACATAACAATAATGATGATAAGGATAGCAAAATAGTTAATACTTTAAATATGAAAATAAGGACTTATCACTCGCTTCGCTGTAGTCCTGCGGTCCTCTAGGATTCACAGCATCCACAGTTAACAACAAATAATTCCATGGTAAACTCCTGGTGTAGGATGGAGACGTAGTGTTAAGTAACAAAGTGTAAGTGGATGAGTGCATCGTCCAACCGTAATTTAAATACTGTGAGTGTCGGTGCAGAGACGACCGATTCTGGGAGAGCATTCCACGGGTGACAGACACGGATGGAAAAGAAATTTCTGCGGCACTCCAGACGACTGTATTGTTCTGTGAGTTTTAATGAGTGGCCCCTCAGTTTTGTATTGCTGCTGAGTTGCAGTAGAGGGCGGCACACATGATGTGGGTCTCGCAGAATCAAGTATATCATAATAAGGTCGCCTCGTAGCCTGCGATAGCTGCCACTGAACAATCCCAGTCGTCGCAGCCTCTCCTGGTAGGAACGATTGCGCATTCCAATTACGTTCTTAGATGCCCGGCGTTGTGGCTGCTCCAGTGCATTAAGGTCGTGTTTCAGCCATGGATGCCAGGCTTGAATTGCATATTCGACATGGGGGCGAACATACGCACTGAGCATTTGTCGAAATATGGAGCTGTTTATTTGTCCAAACGCCCGCCTCAACAGCCCAACGTGTTGGTTCCCGATCTTCGAGGCCTTTTCGGATTGCCTGGAGCAACCCAAGTCATCTTGAACCAGGACACCCAAGTCACGTTCGAGAGTTGATTGTTGCAGTACATCCGTTCCGAGTCGGTATGAGTAGCTGCTTTGATGTCGGATGGAAAGCACCTTGCATTTACTGACGTTGAAATGCAATAAGTTTTGGGTCGACCATTGATACACCGTATCTAAATCACTCTGAAGCAAATGTTCGTCGGTGTTCGCCTGGATCCTGTGCCAGATCTTGATGTCGTCGACAAACATTAGGAAGTTTGAAGCGATTCCCTGTGCAAGGTCATTAATGAACACCAAAAACTAACGTGGACCTACAACTGAGCACTGCGGCACACCACACTCCACTTGTATGGGGTCCGATAAAGAGCTCCGAACTCTGACCACTAATTGCCGCTGAAATAGAAAGTTGGCGATCCAGCATAAAAGAGGGTCTCCGATCCCGTAATGCTGCAGCTTGGATAGTAGTATCCGATGGTCTAGACAATCGAAAGCCTTGGAAAAATCCAGGTAGATCACATCAACACCTTCTCCAGTGTCGGCTGCCTCGGTCCAACTACTGCGTGCAATTAGTAAATTAGTTGTACATGACCGCTGTCGACGCAAACCGTGCTGTTCAGGAGTGCTGAGGTTGCAGTTTTCCAGATAGCACATCAGTGCAACGGCAACTATGGATTCCATGACCTTGAAGAGTATAGGAAGAAGGGTTACTGGACGGTAGTTGGAGGGATCAGTTCTGCTTCCACCTTTGTGAATCGGGCTTATTATTCCAAGCTTCCACATGGCAGGAACTTGGTTCTGGTCTAAGCAGTGCTGGAAAAACTGAGCTAAATATCCTGCCAGTTGGTTTGCTGCTGCTCCCAATGCCTCTGGACGAATGGTGTCGACACCTAGCGAGCTGTGAAGGTGTTTGCGTAGAGAAGTCAGCTTTTGCAATAAAGCCTCTGCGGTAAAATTGATGTGGGTTAGTCCTGGTGAGCAGAATACAAAGCTTGGTAGATCGCTTGGTGGCAAGAATCTTTGTAACGTAGGGGCGTATTGCATCTGCAGCGCTTTTGCAGCTTTCATATATGTTCTTGTTGGGCCAGCCGTATTGAGTGGAGGAAATCCTTACCTCACCTTTCGTAGGCTATTAACGTGTTTGTACAGCAGTTTGTGGTTAGCACGGAAGGTTTTTGCAATGTTCTGCTGATAGGCGGCTTTGTCTTCTCTTAACAGTTGAGTGCAGTGGTTACGTTGGGCTACGTAGTTGTCCCAAGTTTCTGGTGCTGGTGCTTCTCTGTACACTCGCCATGCTGCGTTGCGTACTGTCCTCCATTTTCGGGTTCCGCTTCTAACGATAGAAACTGATTTGCACTTATTGCAAGCTTTTGTCTCTGAAGCCTGTGCAATCAGCTGACTGAATGTGTTGACGAACTCGAGCCAGGCGACTTCCGGGGGTTCTTCTTCGAGGAAAGACCATGTTGTGGCGCTGACTAGCTGGGCGAGTCGGTCGTACCTTGTGATGGTTCGCACAGTATCATCGTTATCATTCAGATATTCTGCATAGCAGACGAAGTTGAAACTGATGACTGCGTGATCACTGCGACCCAACGGGCAGTCTAAAACCAACGCATCAATCATATGCTCCTCGTTGGTAAGCACAAGATCTAGCACAGATGGCCTGTTACCAGTTCTGAACCGAGTGGGCAAAGTGATGTGGTTGTAATGAGGGACAGTAGTTACTAGATCTTGTAAATCGGTTTTGAATTGTTCTCTGGTCGTGGCAGGGGCTTCTAAACAATGTACGTTAAAATCACCCATGATAAGAATGTGTGTGTACTTTCGTTGTAAACTGCACCTTAAATCAGCCGCTACGTGATAGTCGGTTTCGGGTGTTGAGTTAGGGACGCGGTACACCAAGAAAATAAGGCAAGAGTCCCCGCCTTTTAACTGCAACCGGCAGCAAAGAGAGTCGTGAAACTGCGAGTCTGAATCCTTCAAGGCTTCGCACTGTAAGTCGTTTCGGTATTACAGGATTACCCTCCTCCTTTTGTGAGCCCGTCGCTCCGGATCAGCGACATGCCGCGTAGCGAAATTTCAGCGTCCATCATTCCCGTGTGCAACCATGTCTCGGTTATACCAATGACATTATACGAGCCGGAAGCTTGGCGACCTTTCAATTCAGCCAGTTTGTTAGAAAGACCCTGAGCATCTGTATACAAGCAGGCCAGTTTCTCGGTCTCTAGGAGCCCGCAGAGAGGTGGAGCTGTCAAGTGTGGGAAAATGCCGATCGATGGGAGGTGGCAGTTACTCGTTTTTTTGATGGGACAATGACACCTCACTTGTAACTTGATTCGGCCAAGGTGCGTCCCAGCCTTCGTTTAGACCTACGTCAGAGTCAATTAAAACAGCAGTCAAGTTACACTTCTGTACATTTGTCAGCATGCTTTCTGCAACAGTTGCATTAATATTTGAGCTGTGCAAAGTGTTAGCGACCTTTAACCGAATTTCGGAAGGAAGATGTTTCCGACTTCTCCGCCATCGATCCATAACATCCTTTGCTTGTAGCTCTGACTGAACCACAAGTTTTAGGATTCTAGGGCCGCATCCTCTATAATTCGATGAGAGAGGTATCCTGGCGAGCGATAGTGCCACAACATTACCCAACGAAAGTGTCTCGCGAATAAACCGCCACTGTTCTAAATCGTGCTTTCCGGTCTCTTGAACGTCGTTAGAAGGATGTTCTGGCACGCCATGTATGAAGACTGTGTTTAGGCGGTCTTGCTTGCTGTGCCCCTCTTCGGTGTTTCGTTTTGGTTGTCGCTCGCTCCAAGGGACATCAGGATAGATACGTATCCCACAGGATTCGTGTTTTAGCGCGCTTGCAGAGAGCAATATTTTTTCTACGTCGGTGGAGGATTCTAGATTTACTCGGATAAGTCTGGGTTCACCATAGTGTGGCGAGTTCGGATGACGAGTAATTCGTAACAAGTTTATGGGCTTGGCTTTGATACTCATCTGCATACACAATGAGTTCCATTGGTCTTGGTCGTCTGATAACTTATCCCGCAATGTGATGTCGGTAGATTCAGGGACATTTGAGCATACAACAGTTCTGGCACTGTTGCTGGATCACTTTTTAATCGATCTACAAGGTATGGTACGCATTTGTCTTGACTTGTTGACAAGTGATCGTTTGCTCTTTTTCTTTATTTGCGTTAACGGTGTTTACAATGACAGAGGACGCAACGGCGGCCTCTCGGTGGACCTTTGCAGCAATCTCTGCATAAGTAACTGGTGTTCTGGGTGGCTTAGTCTCGACAAGAGATATTTGAGCTACAGGTACCAAGGGTTGGTGTTTGGCTGCTTCATCCTTGTTAATATTAGATTTCAGGTCTAGTGGAATTTGCTTAACCAGACGTTTTGAACGGTGCCTGATTTTCGTTGCTGTGAATACTGTTTGATTCACGTAGGTGCAATCTGTTTTTGCCTGGCGTTCTACCAAATTTGGAGAAGACAACGGAGATGGAGACATGGCTGATTGCGGTGCAGGGGAAGCGGATTGTTCAGCATTCCGTTGCTTAGCAGCCGCTACGCTTCTGTGGTCCATACTCGCTCCCATTGTAGTAAGCTTATTGTTGATCCTCTGCTCTGCTTCTGCGATTAACCGGTCGCATTTCTCAGCTAGGATAAGCAAGCACTTAACGAGAGGGATGGTGGAACACGCAGTACAGAACCAAAATGCATCTTGGGAGATATTTAGATCCCGTAACTGTTGTTGGGACACATCTGCACATTTCTTATGGTACCATTCCAAACAGTGCGAACAAGCCAGATAGACTTTTACTACCCGATGACATTCTCCTAACCCACAAATGCCTTTCGATGGGAGTCTCTTCGGTTTCACCTTTCTGCCATTCAATTTGGTGTCGTTACCTGACCCAGTGGGTTGGTTAGCGTTCAGTACTTTTACAGCTTTGAGAGCGGCGCACATCGGTCAGGCGAGCGTGGTGGTTGCAAGGTCAAATGAGCGGTCGGCGTGGTCGTGCGGTCCGTGTGACGGGTTATGCAGCCGCACTGGCTGACAAGGTCACAAGGAATGGCGAGTGACTGTAACCTGAACAGAGCGCTGAACACAGATTCTTTCACAGCTGTGTTGAGAAAAACTGGATCGGAGTAAGCTTAGGCTTTTCGGCCTGCCTCGAGAATTCTGTATCGAATGGTGTCACGCAGAAAGGCAATCGACTCGATACAATTGA
>CALYDF020005165.1:0-14633 GCA_944474145.2 Dicrocoelium dendriticum | reverse complement strand
TTGCTTTGTCCTTCACTTGAAGTGACGTCTATTGTAACTTCTCACACCAAGCGTAATTGTCCAGGATGTATTTTTCACTCCTAACAGATAATGAGCAACGTATAGAATCCTGAGACAATTTACAATGTCTAGACAGGAATGGGCATGTGCTACAATCTAGCAACTCACACGGTAATATATTGAATAACAAATTAAAAGCTTTCCTCTGTCAATGTTTATGTAAAATTCTAAGCGAAAATAAGGCGTCTCGCCACGAAGCAGAATCGAGTCGGATCAGGAGAAGGATAGGCTAACTGGGCCGACAAATTCAAAGTGGCGGCCAACACGCAGGCGCTGACTGCGCTCACTACCAATGAGTGGCATGTGTGGAGAGGATAAGGCGCAAGGAACAGAAATCGTAGGTGGCCGCGGACGTAAGAAATGTGGCACACAAAGCAAGAAGACCAAGGACGCGTGGTGCACAAATCTACCTCCACCGATGCGTTGTGAATGAAGAGGCTAAGCGGAATGGCAAGTAAGAAAGTACCACGAAAGAAGTGTGCAGATGGGCTCGTTTCTGCGTCCCAGTTCTTCCAACATCTAGGCGTTGGTTCCCTATTACTTACCGCTGCTGCGTCAGGTTGCATTCTAAACAACCTGAGAACGGAACGCCAACGCAACACAGCGTTCCATTCGAAATCAACACCAGCCAGGTTTAGAAGGGATCGTCAAACCTGGGAGGCATGACTAATAACCAGACCGCTATCTATGTGACAGACATGTTGAAACCGACATTTCACCTTTCGCAAAGTCCAGTTTACGCGATAGATTGTTATATGACAGACGACTACGTCATGAGGGACTTTCGTAGGCGATTTGAATAGAGGTAGACGCGCACCGCTAGGGACTGATGATCGAAGAACCAAACGTACGTCCAAAGTATCTTATATTTCCATCTTTTAACACCTAACTTGATAGCGCCGTTACGTCAATTTGTTCTGGCCTGCCCAAACAATAAGCCTACACATGTGCAGTCTCGCAGACTAATCTCTTCCATCCAGTGTCACCTGAAATGAGTACGGATTTCTGGATTTAAAATATGACCTGGTATTCCGTGCTTTATTGCTTGCATCCTATCATCGTCATCATCATCATCATTAGGATCATCATCGTCATCAGTACACGGTAGCTGAGGGTGAGAAACCCCATTCATCTAAGGTGCCGCAATACAAAAAGCTAGGATACCAAAAATTTATACTAAAAATATATGATGTTATATACTACATTATGCGTTTTGTATGAGATCGTGCTTGGATGGGGAACCTAAAGGGAGGGGTGGATAAATAAGATCACAACACAAACGCCATTGGGGTCGGCTCCTAGCCAAATCAGCAACTGTGTCCAACCAAACGTGTTCACCGTCCTTAGGGCCCCATTCAGCAGTCAGGATGCACCAACCGACGCCACTTTCGAAGTGAGTGTTTTCATTCCTCTCAACTTAGCAACTTCTCAGCTGCTCCTACTCCTCTTACAATCGCACCCCCGGCGCGCAAACAATACACTTCGCCGGGAGTGGGTGTGCTGGCATACGCTACACGTGGCCAAGCCATCGGGGCCTTGTGCGTGATAAAATTGTGCTGAGCGGTTCACTCGCTCTTCCTGCACCAATTACGCGACGCCGAACATGCTCATCGCTCACGCGGTGCTCCCACCAGACATGACGTAAGCTGCGAAGGCAGCGCTGATCGAATCGGACGGGCCTCTTTATGTCTGTCGACCTGATGGGCCAGGTTTCACAGCTATACGGAAGGCTGAGTTTTAAACTCGGCTCTTCAGGGCGACAATAATGTCACGACTGCGCCACAGGTGGCGGAGATTGTCAAAAGCACCTCGAGCTATCGCTATTTATTGCCTTAGTTGATCCCTGTATGTTATTCGTTTTGCTAATTTTTCGCTTGCATCTCGCTTGAGTCTCCTCGGATAATCCAAGAGTTTTTTCAACTTAATATTAGGTTGAACCGAAGACGCAGGATGAACCTCAAGATTGAGGTCGTTTCTGCGATATACTTAATTCAAAACGGACATTTCACGAAAGTTTTGCATGAGGCACGTTAGTTACCGGTTGAATTGCGTAGAACCTTGGTTTCTTCGAAGTTTTGGGTGTACGTCCGTCGTTAATAGTAGAACGTTCGGTCATTAATCCACTATCATTAGCAGGTCAAATCTATCCGCAAACTGTATGTGTAAGTGATGCAAGTAGCGACATCAAAAACGACTGACCTGTACATCGCGCACTTTGAAGCAGCTTCAGCCTAGTCGTTCATGCGTGCTAGGGTAAAATTTTGCTGGGAGTAAATGGCTTTGGAAATTATTCTTCGGATAATCGCAGTTCAGTTCGAGCTATCATACCTCAGATCACGGAGCCCAAGTGGCTATTGACCAAGAATCGTGAGGGTCCAACCAAAAGATGCTGTGTCCCACTTCTTGCTCTAGCCAACTATATCTCAAAAGTCCTAACAAGGATCCAACCTTTTGTGGAGTACGATGTCAAGGGCGAGTAACGCCGAAAAGGTTCCAATTTAGAATCGATCCCAGCGATCAGAATATCGTGAGTGAACTTAGCATTGCGTCATTATAACATAGAGCACTTCTAAATACCACATGTGCATTTCTTAAAGCCATGGCAACCGATGTTCCTGCGTAGCTCACTGGTCAGATACAAATCATCCGTTCAACATACGTGACGTCACAGATTCAGCTCCTGGTCTCGTTCAGCTGGCGCTTAAGAGAATAAACACAGTGGAAAGCTTCAGTAAAGCTATGTTTAGAGCTTTTAAGGCTAACGTGCCCTTAAACCGTAGGAGCTCACAGCGGTCTTTATGGCGGTGGTCTATGTTACATGAACTGTGGTCTAGCATGACTTTTCGAGTCCCAGTCCAAACTCCCTGTGGACGTCTCAAAACCTATTAATGCACACTAAGTTGGTTACCAGTGCCTATGTGATGCATTTCACAAATACTATTGCACTCCTCTTATGTGTAGCACGCAGGTTATAACTTTCACAACCCTCGGATGGAAAATAAGGTTAACACAAGTAGTATCTATTCCGCACAATGTTCATGCAAGCTATTGCTCACGGAAGGAATAGCCCGGAAGAACGCCTTTAGTCCACGCATCTAGCCATATGTTCTTGGATATATAAGAGAAGGCAATATCCACCGTCCCGCAGTGACCTTTCGAAACAGCACAGTACTCTTTCGAATTTCTAACCGGAGCCTGATAGAACAAACGATTATTCGCTTATCGTTTTGTACAAAATGGTGAAGCATATTTCCTCCTCGTCTGGAACAATTTGTTGTTGTAACCTGACTGACGTACGGTTGCACTTTATCTCGGCTCTCGCTTCACTCGCTGTGGTCATTTCTGATCTCCACACACATTCTTCTGCGGGTGGTCCTTCGAACCAGATCGATAAGCGCTACTAAGTACTTTCTATCTCTTGGATCTAACTTGTGTGGATCATATGCTTACTCCCGTTCTCAGTTTCGGCATATTCTTCGTCGGGTTCTGCTTGTGACGGCACGTCGCTCCAGAGCTTTTTGAGAATAATTTTGGTCTCATCCGGTAGAAGAATCTGAGGACTCTCAAACGATCCTATAACCATCCCTACATGTAGCAGCATAACAAAGTTACGAAACATTTTGCGCCGTTAACCCATTAAACGTCGCGTCCGAGACACATAGGGTAGCTTGCCAATGCCCCGCTTGCATCGTCGTGCAAGTGCATTCGTGTGCTTCTGTGCGCACTGCTATCTGCGGATGACCGCAACAGAGAGGGACACATTGAGACAGCCACTGTCTCGGCAGGCTGACCTTGACGCCGGATCAATCAATCCAGGGCCCTGGGTAGGAATAACCATCACACGTTCACGTGCCCTGACGAGCGTTACTAACCTAGCCGCGGGGCCTAAAGGCGCCTGTGGGACGTGAAATAAGACGGTTAACATGGGGATATCCTGTGGAATTGCCAAACCTACTATCATGCGGAATGCGGGAAAACCATACCAAGCGAGTTTAGACTGATCGGCAGCAGGCCTGACTCATTTTGGTTGTGCGAAATGTAATACTGTCCCACTAATTAAAGTCGTAGTTGTAGTGTACTGTAAGTACAAAAGACTTGCAGACGTAGCTGCGAAGATGCTGGGCACCAAAATAACTTCGGTAGGAACAAGCATAGCAGGATGTCTGACACATGCTCCTCCGCCGATCTCCACCGCAAGCCAACTCAACAACGCCGAATGCTACACTAATAATGTTGCTCCTGCAAACACTGCCAAGAATCCAAATCGCCCAATCTTTATAGAACACTTCACTCTCAGCCCATTTACAACAAGTTTCCACAAACCCACTTCCTCCTTCAGACTTCGCCAAAACCCAGGAAACATGCAAAAACCAGTGGCTGTTGAGCCTTTATTGCATTAAAACGCACTCCAACCTCAGACGCTGCTATTTTTACAACCACCTCCATAAGTAATGTGAAAGGCAACGCTGTACGGATGCATAGTAAACGGCTAGTTCTTCCAACTACGCTCTTTACTCTCAGGCAAGACACTCAGAAACAATTGGATGTCCTACCTATAATTTGTACTAACGTTCCTGAGTCAGCATCAAATTATTTGAAGAGAAAACAGGTGGATGACCTGAGCCAATGGAATACCATAAGTAACCTCCTTATATTCTGACTAAACCCTCCCTCTTGACGAGGATCACCCGCCACCCAAATTCCAAGCATAATGGTGAAGCTAGGCTTCTTTGGATTGTGCTAAACTCTCTCGATAAGGTGGAAACATCGCTGCTTTCGACTGCTCGTTTCCAGAACAATGTCGGTCTGGTCCGCGTCTTTCCATATCTTCTCTGGGACGAGCGCAAGCAAGTCAGCTGGCTGCACCCACGGAAGTCGCGGACTTTTGGATCAACGTGTGCTGGATACTACTTTTGCCTCAGGTTACTGTGTTAGCAGCGTTTTATCTGTGTGAATTATGCACCAATATTCTTCTTTTGGCGTATTTTCCAAGCGGTGCAAATTTGGCGGCTATTCTTTGGCTAATTCCGGAGATCTCATTGATTTCCCATACTGCCATCTCTGTCCGCCATCTTGGATTTGCTCTAGCTTGTGATGCCGTCTCAAGCTACTTGTGGTTCGTGTTCGAAAGTTGTGGGAAATAAGGCTCATGCACTTCGATGCTTCGGCTGTGATGTTTTGTTCCACATTTCGTGCATTGGCTTATCCGTTGACGTGTTTCGGAAATTGCTCGACATCCGACATAGGTTTTTTCAAGTTATATGTGATAAATGTCGCGGTACAAGACATCAGAATACGCAGCGACTGCAAACAACTATGGGAAATCTCTCTTTCAGATAGAAACAAACCGTTCACCATGTGGGACCAAACGCCGTCGTGAAAGTACCTGTCACCTTGCCTTCTATTGTCACTCCGCGATTTGCACCACCACCAGCGTCTTCGACCCCGACCGAACCCCAGGTTCAATGTTTCCCACCGATGGAAGATTCAGACTCAGAAGCTACGAAATGCCGCTTCACTGATCGGTCCGTGCATTTCTCAGAGCCTGTCTGTGAACTTCTGAACACCGAGGATCCATGGACCACTCAAAAGCGCAAGGGCTCACGTTTATGCGAGCAATTGTGGTGCACAATCCGCCTCAGGCGCGCAGAACTAATAGTGGGGGTTATCTACCGGAGCCCATTAAACCGTTGTTGTGATTGGATACCACATGTACAGAAGCACATGAGCCGCCCTCAGTTCTTACTGATGGGGGATTTAAATTGACCTAAGATAATTTGGCCAGATGTTCGACTTCTTCCCGGTCATGGCAACGTTGAGGATCAATTCGCCAAAATGACTATTGAAATCGGGGCAACGTAACAAGTCACTCAACAGACGCGCGTAATTCCGTACTCGGCATCTTGTCTGGACCTAATTTTTACGAGCTGCGAGCAGAAGCTAAAAGAGATCAGGGTCATCGAACCTCTGGCGAACAGTGACCACTACTCTATTGTGGCAAGCTTAGAACTGTCGTTACCATATTACAATTAACAGAAGCCGACATTCAACTATTGGAAGACGGACTTCAACGGACTCGTCCAAGCCGGAAGTCATACTGATTGGACACTACCACAGGATGCGTCACTTGAGGCCTGTTGGTCTTTAATAAGGGGGAAACTTAACTCGCTCTGTACTCGGTTCGTTCCCCTTAAGTATCCAAAAATCGGACCTGTCAAACCGCATTGGTTTGATAGGGAATACAGACAGTTAGCGCGACGACGTCGCAAACTTTGGGATAGATACATCAGCTCGGGTTGTGATGAAGATTACTCGATGTACAAGAAATAGCGTAAATTATGTAACGCTGCAAAGATCAAGAAACGCCGGCAGTTCGAAGAGGAACTAGCATCCATGGCCACAACTGCACCCAAAAGAATATTTGCCTACTTGAAACGTCAACTGCAACCTGGAGACGACCTACCGGTCTTAGAGAGCTTAGACGGAAAGACACTCATTTCAAGCGCGGAGCGCGCGGACGCCTTGGCTACGCACTTCCTTACTGTATTTTCCAGTAAACCGGCGGCGGTTTCAGTACCGGCACAGGTTGCGCAAGTCTTGCTCGACAGCCTACAATGTGATGCACTCGAAGTACAACAGCTACTCGTCAACCTCGATGGTGCAAAGCCCCCCGGAGCAGACGGACTTCACCCATTAATACTCAAGTCCCTATCGATTATCATCTCACCAGCTGTGACAAACATTTTCAATAAATCGCTCTCTGAAGGATCCGTCCCAAACGACTGAAAATGCTCGATAGTGAAACCGCTTCCCAAGGGTGGTGATCCGAGTAAAATAGAGAACTATAGACCGATTTGTTTGACTTCGGTATTATCCAAAGTTCTCCAGAAGGTTGTGAAAAAGTGTCTGCTGTCGTTTTTCGAATCGATGGACCTATTGACACCAGAGCAACACGGCTTTACGAAAGGGCGATCTTGCATCACCAACTTGATGTACGCAAACCATCAGTGGGTTCGAGCTCTCAATGAACAGAAGGATGTTGACGTGGTCTACATCGACTTTAGTAAGGCGTTTGACAGAGTGAACCACGAGGTACTCCTTCGTAAACTGAGGACATACAGAATCGGTGGCACGTTACTTCAGTGGTTACAAGAGTTTATTGTGGGACGAAGGTTTAGAATACAGGTCAATGACTATCTGACAGACTGGTTCCCATCGACCAGTGGCGTGCCTCAAGGAACTGTACTTGGGCCAGTATTATTTCTTATTCATATCAACGATCTTCCGCAGCAGCTCCAGTCACCATGTGCCCTGTTTGCAGATGATTTGAAAATCTGGAGGATCATTGAGAACCAGGACGACTGCGCTCGCCTCCAGCACGACTTAGAGCGACTGTCAACATGGTCCACTGAAATGCAACTCCCTCTTAACTCAAGCAATTCGGAGTTCATCAGTATCACCAGACATCCAGCCACTCGATCATACACCTTGGACGGCCAGTTGCTCCATCCCAACACATCTGTCAGAGACTTAGGAGTTCTCTCACGACATGATTTGCGATCACTAGCAAATACAGAGAAAGTGTACCGTGAGGGACTTCGTATGCTCTGGGCATTAAGACGCAGTTTCTCCATATGGTCCGAAGAAACAGTCCCTCGTCTACTCACTTCGCTCATCAGACCAATCCTTGAATACGGTGCCCCAGCTTACCATCCGATAACCCAATGGGAAACAGAAAAGCTGGAGAAAATACAGCATATCGCAACTAGAATGATACCAAGTCTACGAAAGCTTCCGTATGAAAAACGTTGTGAAAGGCTCGGACTCTACACACTAACCTATCGCCGAGTAAGAATTGACCTTATTATAACCCATAGAGTACTACACTTGAAGCACTTCCCCATACTGCGGCCAATATTTCACCTGCGGGAACCCTGTAACACCCGAGGACATCGTTACCAACTTAGGGTCCCCAGCATGAACAAAGTATCACATCAGCTTTGTATCGAACGAAGAATCGTAGACTTATGGAACACACTACCTGAAGGATTAATAGAGGCCAAGTCTGTGAAGTGTTTTAAAACCCGTATCGACGATTATTTTGGAAACCTGTGCTGTTGTGAAACGATGCACATACAGTGCCAAAAGAAGACATTGTATGCCCGGAAATAATGACATTAGTACAAATTTCTAACCGAACAAGGATAAACGATTAACGGACCAGACACAACTGCTGATAATTCACAAGTAAGTTTTGATTTTTCGTAATTCGATAGAGTTGTACAGAAACCTTTCTACTTGCTCTTAAATACAGTCTCAGTCTCAAGTGAGGCTGAACTTAGAAAACGCCCGGCTAAACACCGCAGCCAGAACCATTATTGTACACGGCGTCCCCCAGTCTCACGAGCTCGATGAATGCGAAGCAAAGGCACACGGCCAGGAGCCATGGCGCTGTATTCGTGTGACCTTGCCCTTGAATGACGTTGCTGATACTTCTCCCTCGAGGCTGCTAAAATCAGAAAGCTACAAAGTGTGCGGCCCAAGGATAATTTAGGTTGTGTTACAAACTAGGCATATGGCACTTACGCTACTGGAAAGCTAGCACTCACTTCGGAACAGACTGCCAACCGAGGTCCGGTTTAAAGCGGCAAGCAAAACTGTCGTCCGACTTAAAGCAGCACCACATCAGGCAAACGAATTAGTGATCTTATAAGAAATTCACACGAAACCAGGTCTTAAGGAAGTGAGGAGTTTCTTGTGCGATCCTGCAGCCACTCCCATGCACTCCCCCTTGTGCAAATTGAATTGTCAGAGGGGCTAGTCACAATGCCATCGAACCCAACTCCAAGAGACTCGCCAATAATACCACAAAAATGGCTAGCGGCCGACTATACAACGGTCGGTACGACGTCTCATCCTAGCCACAAGTGCGTCGGTACTTTACTGAGAACCGAAACACTATCCTGCATGTACACGAATGCTTAAGGCCTTCTCAGCAAAATCGCCGAGCTTCCGTTGCGCCAGACAAAAAACGCTTGGATTCTCATCACCATAACGGAAACTTGTTTGGACTCAGGGGTTACGGATGCCGAGGTCGTGACTCAGGAAACGTTCCAAAAATGTTAACTTACCGATAGGGGTAACAGACAGAAAAGTTGTGCTACGGTTAGGCGATTGAGAATAGGTTCTCTAAATTAGCTTTCCGAGGAGAATCGGTAAATTCACATCGATGATTGGGACGGTGTGGGTGAACCGACTGGTGCAGCACTTAAACCATATCTTGCTATCGATCATTATCGGGCCCAAGTGATGGGTTACTATTCGTCTGCATCTGATAATGCGCCTGAGCGGAGCAATCAAGACAGATTAGATGTAGCACGGGACAAAAGGAACACTCGAGAAGGAGGGTTATTGGGTAGATGAAAAATATTCCGTTGGCTACAAGCGCACACGAATGAGGGTGTGTCAAATCAGACGTAATCGGCACACCACACTTACGAGCTGTTGAGGAGATGACATGCTGGATCTCAAAAACGAAACAGAATCTAATCATCTTGCACGCAAGGCGAGACATTCGATTTTGGTCGTGATTTAGGATTGCTTTCTGTAAAAATTTTAACACACAAGCTTTTGGCTTCAAACTAGCTTTAGAATTCTCACTATTTTTATCCGACTTTAGTTGTTATCATGTTGGCCTATAGGCGAAATATGTCGAAATCGTTGTGTTGATGCTCTCACACGCTGTTCCTTTTCCAAAGGCCAATTTATAAGAAAGAACTTGAAATGAATTTACAAAACGTACAAGAGTTATGCAAGGAAACATAGCGCGGCGTGAGCATACCTATCCTACTTCAAAATTGATGAACTATTAAGTTTCATCAACTCCAGAGATTATTCGCAGCCAGGCATAGTTTTGCTACAAGAGACCTGACTTCACGAGGAGGGGGATGACGCACTTGTATCGGTAGAAGGGTTCCAATGTCATCAGTCGATTGTCCTTGAGCCCACTGTAACCTAACAGTAACCAAGAATCCTGAGGCGTATCTACAAAACTTTAGTTTCGCTTCTCCTTTCAGCATATCAGCTCCTTACTTCTGAAGTGTAGGCTAAGATGTATCAGTGTGTACCATCAATCTTACTGGCTGACATCCATATTTCCCCCACCTGTCTGAAACCTGAAGCCCAAGCACTTTACGATGAGTTTACTGCAGCTGTGAGAGATCAATTTGTTTGTTCACTAAGTATTTTTGCTGTTGATTTTGACCTAATTGACACAGCATTTCTCACAAGATTTGGGTTGCAAAACATTCCAAATAACCACACTAGAACCAACGCGACTCTGGGGTCGTTATATTTGTCAGCAAGTTGAAGCTGTTTTCCTCGTGTAATAGGTCGCCAGTAGGCAGCTCTGATCACTCAACAACTACACTTTGTCGTGTGAGCTACTAAAGGATAAAGCCTAAGGTGACTGCTCGTTGCAGTGATTGCAAATTCAGTGGAGGTAGTGTTTCATACAGCACATTGACCGACTGCAAGAAATGGTATCAGTGAACAACGAACAATGATTTAAGCCGGGTAACAAAGCAGTTGCTTGACAAGTCCCGCAGGATGGTGGGGTAAATCTACAATTATCAAAAGATAGGCGAGTTGTATGTTTGAGCGTTTAGCTAGCAGGTATGCTGCTGAATAATAATAATAATAATTGTAAGTCAGAATTGATTGCCAACATATGGTTCATCGACTACGGTCTCTCTTGTGATACTGATGTATCCACGTATGGCTATCGGTTGACAAGCTACCTGAACTATGTTTTGACATTTGCTGTCTGAGTGAAACGCTGTTCATTCGTGCGGATAGGTTCTCTTTCCTCCAAAGGAAGCGGCTGCCTAGACAACAGGAGAAAGCTTTCAAAAGGAAGGACAGCACCTCAGTAGAGTCACTCTCTGTCCTTATCATGGAGAAGTTGTGCCGTTTAAACTACGTGCGTGTTCAGGCTATACTTGGATATGGTAGCTGCCGTGAACTCCGGCGGATGTTAAAACAATACTGCAAGTTAACTCGATGTACATCAACCTCTGATGTAAATGGGGTATAGCCGAACCTTGATTTCTGCAACCGCTACACAGTATCCGACCTCAAACTCATGCATTTACCCTCCTTGACCTTATGCCGACCCAGTGACCTTGTCGACAGTAGCAGTTTGAGAAAGCTACTGAAACAGCTTCACGCATGAAAAGTAAGTTGTCCGAACAGTCTCTCCCCAGTTGTCTACACGAAAAGTGCTGACTTCCTGGCCTGCATACAGTAACACAAAATTGCCAACTGTTGGACAGGCGACAAAGTCGCACAAATATCAGAAAAAGGTTTCAAGCAACTATCAACCAATTGCCTGTAATTCGGTATTTTAAAGTTTTTCGGAAATATCATTCATGGGTAGATGATAACAAGACAGCAGTCAACTGCGTCTCTAGAACTTGCCTACCGCAGTTCGACGTTAGCCCAAGACGAGTAGCCTGTCTTGTGCACTTGATTCTGTCCTCAGTGGATAATAGTAGCAAGTTCACACGAGGCTGTTTTCTGGACTGCTGCAACGTATTCATCTGCGTAAACCATGAATCGCTGTTAAACAATCTATTCGGCGCTGGAATAGACTCTTCTATCGTTCGTGTGTTAATGGATTATTTTACTCAGGTTATTTTACTCAGGTTACCGTCTTTGGAGACAGAAATGCCACGCTCCTATTCAAAAACACCGGTTTTCTTCAAAGAGCAATTCCGTCACCAATGTTATTTTCTAATTATATCTGCTCAATACCAATCTCTAGGGAGGTGACCCTACTGAAGTACGCAGATGACATAATCTTGGGCGCCGATCAATCGACCAATGCCACTCCAGTTGGGTTACAAGCTATCCTTAATTATCTCATGTTTTGGTCAAAGATCCGAGAGCTGTCGCTTAACGTTTCAAACTGCATTACGGTCGTTTTTTCACTGCACGGAAGAAAATGCGGAACAACGGCTTCTCTAGCCGTGTCGGGAACTCCATATAGATGGCGAGGGATCGCACTCTTCGACATCAATAAGGTACATTGGTGTCATGCTCAGCTAAAATTAATCTTGGTCACCCTATGTAAACGAAACGTTCACAAAAGTCCGCTGATTATCGTTCTACGCCTAATGCCTGCGAGCTTCTTCTGTGTCCCACGATTTGTTGGTTGTTTTGCCAATGCCTGTGTTCTTCCACAATGGACATACTGCTCACCAGTGATTTTTTCCGGCTTACTGAATAATTACTACAGATTAATCTTCAGGTCGCTAAAACACTTGTCGCGTTGCAGCGGTGTATAAAAGCTGCTTTTTGTTTACATAGTTGTGTGCATACATGAGGCTAGGGTCAATGGTTTTTGCCGACACAAGTCAACTCTTCATGGTGCATGACCGGAATGTGTGTCAAAGTCGTCCACCAGACGGAAATACAAATCTGCACGTTTCACGCAGTACGGCTGCAATCTAACTCGGCGATCGCTTCGCCCTCTGTGGCTATTCTAATTCTCCCCACACAACATTGTGTGTGCGCTCGTTCGAAGCAGCTGCACGAACTCTACTCAGTTCTTCCAACCTCTTGGATCTAACCGGTGTGGACTATACTCTTGCTCCAGTTCTCCGTTTTTCCTTATTCTTTGTCGTGTTCTGCGCGTGCATTTACATCAATGCTGAGCTTATCGGGAAAATATTGATTACATTCAGAAGAAGTAACTGAGGCCCCCCAAACAATCTGGAAATCATCATGCAAGCTGCAGCATACTAAACACGCTCCACTCATCTAATGAAAGCACGTCCAACGCACGTAGGGACGCTTATTAGATCCCCACCTGTAGTGCCTCCTAAGGCAGGCCGATCAACATAAGTCGCGCTTGGTGTGGGGGTGTGCTTTCAACCGTCAGACGTTCGATCGCTGAACCCCGCAGTCTGCGCGCGAGCGCGAGTGTGAGAAGTGGTGAGACCTCCATCTGCCTCGGCTGACTGACCATGGAGAAGGAACGATCAAACTAGGGTCTTGGGTTGAACAACTTTCAGTTCGTGTGCGTGTTGTTGCATGTTTGTGCGTCACGTACACGTCCGACCCATTAAACGTGCAAAGCCGCAACACCGCGTATGCTTTCAGAAGATTGCGGTAAACTTCTTGAGATCGGGGTAAGCTGTTCTAGCTGCGTGAGATGGTACCGTCCACAATGCATAGGAAAATCCGTCCAAGAAGTGAGGCAGCTAATGAAATTTCCTGACGCATGTTATTTTGTTCAACACGTCACGTCATTCCAGTTGCCAATTGCATATCTTTGCTCATAAAGAAGTGCGATAGGACGAATGAGATAATCGCGCGTTTAGTGCATATTAACTTTGCTCCCTTTGGAGGTAAATTGGCCACGCTAATACCTCAACCAGCCAACGCATGCTCCGCATAAAAGGCAAAGCAGAGAACCAGATGCTCCAACCGCACTCTAGCCTCTGTGACTTTAAATCCTCTAGGTCACCTAACCCCCATAAGCGGGCAAGCTTCAAACATGCCTGTTACCATTCCTACAACCATGGATTCAAGCGTAACACCGACAGCTCAATCCGGACGAAATCCGGTACAAAAAATCGGGTTACGTACGCATCGGTTTCCACGATAAATACCAGGTGGGACACACGTAGGTCCATCTTGTGTACCGAGCACACCTTGCCGATGCAACTCCAGAGGTGCATTCGGCACAACCCAACTTGCTAGCAACAACTTTAAAACCGACATTCGATGGACAAAACCAGGCTGCGCTAACTCTCGTGTGCACTAACGTTCCCGAGTCCAAATATGGCACAATAAAAGGCAAGTTGATAGACCATCGCGACCAGTGGAGTTCCACCTACTATGTGATTGGTATTTGGGTTGAGCCAACTATTCTGAGACGCCTAGCGCAGTACCCAACCCCGGTGCAATCTGGTGAACCTCGAATTCTACGAGTAACAGTAAAGTCAGCAGATGAGACATAGGCTGTCTTGCTCTTGGCAGTTCTTCGCAACTCACCAACCGGAGTGCGTATATTACCGGATCCTCCTTTCAAAGACCGCCCAAAAAGCGAGTTTATGACGACCCCTCTAATAACGATAACATAAAAATCATATTTCTTCATGGTTTCCCTGGGCTTCTGGATTTATTCTGCTCACGATGGGTGAACATATGACCCAGAGCAATATTGCGGCATCCGCGAAGTAATCACTCTGGACAATGTTATTTCTAAATCGTTGATAAGCACTCAATAAATAAATAAATAAATAGTTTATTCTCGTCATTGCGAAGCACACCATCAAGGGCGTGATCATGGTATTACAGACACGTATGATCGTCAACTGCATAAATTAGTACATTTTGACCAATAGCATAGGAATTTATGTGTGTGTTGAGATGAAAAACTATGTTTAATTGTGTATTTGGAAGGGGACATGTTGTGTGAGTAGGTAACTGTGACTGTGTGCCTTTGTTCGTTGTGTTCGCCATCAAAGGGGAGCACCAATGGAACGCTTTGAATCGGATGACGT